>JANRMT010062816.1:14592044-14620345 GCA_026402145.1 Polypterus bichir lapradei | reverse complement strand
GGTGCCCAAATTTATGCACCTGCCTGATTTTGTTTGAACAATTATTGCACACTTTCTGTAAATCCAATAAACTTCATTTCACTTCTCAAATATCACTGTGTGTGTCTCCTATATGATATATTTAACTGACATTTTTTATCGTAACAACCAACGATTTATACAGGAAAATAATGACTATTAACAAGGTTGCCCAAACTTTTGCATCCCACTGTATGAGTGCAGGTTTGGATGCTTGGGGCGTTCAAAACAGCTGCTTTCATCGGTACCTCATTGGTGCCATCATTTGCGTTGACGAAGAGTGGGCTCCACCCCGGCGGGAGGGACTGGTTGTCAATGCCATAGCCGTGGTTCTGGGCAGTGATGAAGGCCTGGCCATTCAGTAGGTTCAGCACTGGCTGGTTCTGACCCCTGAGCAAGAAAAACAAATGTCAAGTGACATGAAGGCTGTGAGGATTTGAAGAAGATATATGGGAAAAGTGCTATATAATTAAAATATATCATTATTATTATAGAGTTCTGTAAGTAATATGAAGTCCTGATGAAGAAATCAATTGACTGTCA
Organism: Polypterus bichir lapradei; assembly: GCA_026402145.1. NCBI lineage: Eukaryota > Metazoa > Chordata > Cladistia > Polypteriformes > Polypteridae > Polypterus > Polypterus bichir. The sequence continues at coordinate 14,619,784 of JANRMT010062816.1, read as the reverse complement.
TATGAATGCACCTTATCTGGAGGGTCCAACTTCTCTTACTTTAATATGAGTTCATCACGCACACAGGGAGCACAGAGTGAATTTTGCACAAATATTAGGAAGTTTTTCTTCACACAGAGAACCTCAGACACGTGGAATAAACAACCAAGTAACGTGGTGAATAGTAGGACTTTAGGGGCCTTCAAAACTCGACTTGATGATCATTATTTTAGAAGAATTCAGTGGATAGGACGGTCAAGCTTTGTAGGGCTGAATAACCTGTTCGCGTCCAGATTGTTCTAGAAAACAAATACTTGTGGTGAGTCAGTATGGTGGCCTAACCTACACCATGAAGATAAAAGAACACTCAAAGCAAATCCATATAAAAAGTCACTGGTGGTGCAGTGTTGGCACTACTGCCTCGTGGTAAGGAGACCAGGGTTGATGTCCCAGGTCCTCCCTTCATGGAGTTTTGCATGTCCTCCCCATGCCTGTTTGGGTTTCCGCCAGGTACTCCAGTTTATGACATGCAAGCTACATGAATTGGCGACACTAAAATTTCCTGTGGTGTGGGTGTTTGATTCGGGAAGGAAAAGACTGGAAAGGCAGCATTAACTTTTGTATAACTGAAGAACATCTGGAACTCCACAGAACTAGCAGCACAAATCAAGAACAGGGTGTTCAATACCAACATCACGTCATCTGTTTTACTATGGCAAGTTCTTAGTTACGGAGTAATGGAAGGTATACTTGGAAGACGATCAGGCGTCAGCGTTAGTGGCACAGTCTCAAGCGTTCTCGTAGCAGATACTGACAGTACATTCATGTGTCTTGTTTCAATCAACTGGTCATATGGATCTCTCTTGTATCTTAATAATAATAATAACTCGCCCTCTGCTCGCTTTGCATGCCAACCCCCCTGCCTGCACTACACGCCAGCCTCATCACATCTCTGCTACTCACGTATGTGGATTTTACTTTCACCAATCAACAAAACTTTTAATACTCGCGGATACGCCTCTTCATTGGGAAGAAACAACTTTTCCCTGATGGCAACACAAATTAGATGATCTACATGTATCCGACTTAAAGTTTAAAGCCAAACAATATCTACATATCACCCATGTCCATATATTCGATCTCTTCTCGCTTTTACATTTTCGTCAATATCGCATTGAATTTTTATTCCGTGTTTGGAATTACATCATGACAACACAACATACAACTGCCCGTGAGTGAATATCGTTTCTTTCTCTCTACACGAACAGTGTCTGACAATAGCATTCACACAAATTAGAAATGATTGAACCGTGTGTGTTGTTGATAATGTTTTAGATGTGGGCGGGACTTTTCCAAATCTCTTTGCATAAAGTCTTGTCTCGCGGGACTTGAAATTTTCTCTCGCAGGATTTCACTTTCACCAAACAACCAATCTTTTAATTCTCACGGATACGCCTCTTCATTGGGAAGAAACACGACTTGTCCCTGATGGTAACACGAATTAGACGATCTACAAGTCTCCAAATTAAAGTTTAAATCTGAACAATATATTCGATCTCTTTTCGCTGTTCCGTTATTTCACTGAGTAATAATTTCCGTTTGTTTGCGCTAATGTGATCTTTACTATCATTTTTTGAGACTTTCAAATTTTTTGAATTTTTGAATTTTTTGAATTTTTGAATTCTTTACGACGTTCTACTTTGTCATCTACTCTTTGTCTTTTATTTCCGGCCCCGGGCCTGGTTAAATCTCTTGGCACAAAGTCTCGTCTCGCGGGACATGAAAGCGTTTCTCTGAGAAAGTCACATCTCGTCTCTCTTCCCAAGATTTTTTAATTATAATAGAGAGAAAATAATAATACATTTTATTTATATAGAGCCTTTCCCTTTTCATTATATCTTCAAACTTCAACACTGGAGCTAAGGTACTTTTGCAAGAGAATTCAAACTGCGTTGTATTGAAGTTCCACCCACTATTTTTCTTTCTCACCCCTATCACTTAAGGGGCTCCGTCGTAAAGCCCGAACCCAGAATATGTGATATTTAATCTAAAATAAGAACCACGTAAGAATCAAATTGTCCTTTTACCGGTTTCCCATTGGCAGTTTGTAAGATTTTGCTCCTGCGGCCAGCGCTGTTATTTGATTCCCCATGCAAATCCCAAATATGGGTTCTTGACGGTCACTCTCCAGTACCTGCAAAAGAAGACAAAGACATTAGAACTTGAGAATGATATCCATCCTATAATACATTTTTTAAATATTACTTTCTAAAGATTAATAAGCACTCATTTTCAATCATCTTAAGAACAGATGTATCTTCCGTACCTTACGGAGGTTTTGGATGAGTGGGCTCGCCATTGCTGGGTCTCCTGGGCCATTGGAGATGAACAGACCATCGTATTCTAGCTGCAGAAGATTGTGGTCCCATGGAACTAAATGGACTTCGGCTCCCCTCTGGTCAAAAAAGGAGGCATTGTGTGACGGAAGGAGGAAGAAAAGAATAAAGCAAAGTTAAAAAACTGAAAGGGAAGCACCAGCTAAGTGGAATTATACTGCTGTGATCTGCTATCGAACTGGCATCCTATCTGGGGTGCGTTACTGCCTTGTGCCGTGTGCTAACTGGGATCGGCTCCAGCCCCCATCTTGACCCCCCTCAACCCTGTCTGGATTAAGTGGGTCAGAAAGTGACATGACATGAGTAGTAAATACGAGTTTCCGATTCGGACGTCTCACAGGAATGCAATACAAACTCTGAGCTACAAGTCGGACGATTCACACAAAACAAAAACACGTGAATTCTCCGAGTAACACTGACTTTCAACTTTAGTCAATAAATCATATAACCCGATCAGCCAGAAATGTCACTTTTTGGTCCAATTGCATTTTTAGTAAATTGATACGCAATAATTACATTAATTTTTCCTTCATTTCCATGAAAAATGATCTTAATTGCTTTTTTCGTTTTTACAGAGGAAGTAACACATCAAAAACTGAACACACAGAAGTGGGAAGGTTAAATGTCGCAACTCAAAGCTCTGAGTGGCACGTGAACACACAACGTCCCTCAGGGTCTCGGATTCTGTGCCAATTTCACCCAAAGAATGAAGTCTGCCGGTATTAACAGCCTGCCCATCCAAGGTTCGTGTTAGTCTGATCCTGATGCTGCTGACTTTGAAAGGGGCAAATGACATCATTACCCATAACTGGGGCTCCTGGACCCGCCCCTTTCATCTCATCGCCTTTATAACTGGCACCACCACTTTCTGTGGTCTATTCTTAGATTTGAATCTGGAGAGGTGTTCTTGTGTTTATTCGCTTTGTTATTCTGGCAGTCATAAGAAGAATACCACTGGTGTCCCAACCCTTCACAATCTCTTTTGTCTTGTTAGTACACAGGCTATTCAACATGACACAAAATGGCACCGTATGGAAAGTTTCCAGGAGTTTGTTGTATCCATGTCTCAAAAAATGTGGGCTATTCTGCAGCCAAAAATGGATCCTGTCCGGTGATAGATAGGGGGACTTAATAAGGTGACCTCTGTTTGTGTTATAATAATAGTGACAAAAATACATTATAGGTGTCAAGACAATTCTGCATATTAGATAGATAGATAGATAGATAGATAGATAGATAGATAGATAGATAGATAGATAGATAGATAGATAGATACTTTATTAATCCCAAGGGGAAATTCACATAATCCAGCAGCAGTATACTGATACAAAGAAACAATATTAAATTAAATAGTAATAAAAATGAAAAAAAAAAAAAAATGTTAGCATTTACTCCCCCGGGTGGAATTGAAGAGTCACATAGTGTGGGGGAGGAACGATCTCCTCAGTCTGTCAGTGGAGCAGGACAGTGACAAAAGTCTGTTACTGAAGCTACTCCTCTGCCTGGAGATGACACTGTTCAGTGGATGCAGTGGATTCTTCATGATTGACAGGAGTTTGCTTAATGCCCGTCGCTCTGCCACAGATGTTAAACTGTCCAACTTTACTCCTACAATAGAGCCTGCCGTCTTAACAAGTTTGTCCAGGCGTGAGGCGTCTTTCATCTTTATGCTGCCACCCCAGCACACCACCGCGTAGAAGAGGGCACTCGCCACAACCGTCTGGTAGAACATCTGCAGCATCTTACTGCAGATGTTGAAGGATGCCAACCTTCTCAGAAAGTATAGTCTGCTCTGACCTTTCTTACATAGAGCATCAGTATTGGCAGTCCACTCCAATTTGTCATCCAGCTGCACTCCCAGATATTTATAGGTCTGCACCCTCTGCTCACAGTCACCTCTGATGATCACTGGGTCTATGAGGGGCCTGGTCCTCCTAAAATCCACCACCAGCTCCTTGGTTTTGCTGGTGTTAAGATGTAAGTGGTTTGAGTCTCACCATTTAACAAAGTCTTTGATTAGCTTCCTGTACTCCTCCTCCTGCCCACTCCTGATGCAGCCCACCATAGCAGTGTCATCAGCGAAGTTTTGCACGTGACAGGACTCTGAGTCATATTGGAAGTCTGATGTATATAGATTGAACAGGACCGGAGAAAGTACAGTCCCCTGCGGCACCCCTGTATTGCCGAACACAATGTCAGACCTGCAGTTCCCAAGACGCACATATTGAGGTCTGTCTGTAAGATAGTCCACAATCCATGCCACCAGGTGTGAGTCTACTCCCATCTCAGTCAGCTTGTCTCTAAGGAGCAGAGGTTGGATGGTGTTGAAGGCGCTAGAGAAGTCCAAAAACATAATTCTTACAGCACCACTGCCTCTGTCCAGGTGGGAGAGGGATCGGTGTAGCATATAGATGATGGCATCCTCCACTCCCACCTTCTCCTGGTATGCGAACTGCAGAGGGTCGAGGGCGTGGCGGACATGTGGCCTCAGGTGGTGAAGCAGCAGCCGCTCCATGGTCTTCTTCAGATGTGACGTCAGAGCGACAGGCCGGAAGTCATTCAGCTCACTAGGACGTGATACCTTTGGGACAGGGGTGATACAAGATGTTTTCCAAAGCCTTGGGACTCTCCCCTGTTCCAGGCTCAGGTTGAAGATGCGCTGTAGAGGACTCCCCAGTTCCAACGCACAGGCCTTCAGCGGTCGTGGCGATACTCCATCTGGACCCGCTGCTTTGCTGGCACGAAGTCTCCTCAGCACTCTGCTAACATGGGCTGCTGTAATTGTGGGTGGGGATGTCTCACCTATGCTGGTATCAGCAGAAGGATGGTTGGAGGATGCAGTACTCCAAGGTGAGAGTGGGTTAGGGTGATCAAACCTATTAAAGAAGTTGTTCATTTGGTTTGCTCTCTCCACGTCTGTCTCGATGGCGGCACCCCGCTTCGAGCTGCAGCCAGTGATAATCTTCATCCCATCCCACACTTCCTTCATGCTGTTGTTCTGCAACTTCTGCTCCAGCTTTCTCCTGTACTGCTCTTTCGCCGCCCTGAGCTGGACTCGGAGTTCCTTCTGCACGCGCTTGAGCTCAAGCTGATCACCACCTTTAAAAGCCCTTTTCTTCTGGTTCAAAAAGCCCTTGTTGTCACTTGTAATCCATGGCTTGTAGTTAGCATAGCAGCGTACTGTTCTTACTGGAACTACAATGTCCATACAGAAGTTGATGTAATCAGTTGTGCAGTCAACAGCCTCTTCAATGTTCTCACTATGTGACCCCAGGAATATATCCCAGTCTGTAGTTCCAGTCTCTCAGAGCCTGCTCTGCCTCAGGGGACCACTTCCTGAATGGTCGTGTGGTTGTAGGTAGCGCCCTCACTCTTGGTTTGTAGTGAGGCTGTAGCAGAACCAGGTTATGATCTGCTTTCCCAAGCGCAGGCAGCGGGGTGGCGCCGTATGCGTCTTTAACGTTTGCATACAGTAGGTCAACAGTCCTATTTACCGGGTGTTAACAGTCCACATACTGGGAGACGGCAGGTAATGTTTTGTCCAGCATTACATGGTTAAAGTCTCCAGCGATTAGCACAAGTGCCTCAGGGTGCTGCATTTGTAACTTAGCAACTGCAGAATGGATGATGTCACTCGCTATCTCCGCGTTCGCTTGAGGAGGGATGTAAACAATAACAACAATCACGTGTCCAAACTCTCTGGGCAAGTAATAGGGACGCAGACTTACGGCCAACAGTATTAACCTCCTTAGGTCAGATTAGGTCAGATCAGGTCAGGCCGGGGAGCATCCCACTGGTATAGCGCGTTGCTACACCCACTATGTGACGAAACAGCTCAGGTTCCAGGTTGGCAAAGACCCAGGCAGACATGCAGTCCATTTCTCACCCTCTAGAAATGACCATCTATCCTCCGCAGCCTGGTATAACATGGGCATCCTCTTGGCCTGGTCCAGCCACTCGGGTCTTCAGCAATGAGGATCCTACGAGTGGGATGACTTCCAGGGAATCATGCCACATGGCCGCAGTGTCGTAACTGACGCTGCCTCATAGTGCAGGTCATGTGCCTCATTCAGGACTCCTTGAGCGACACAAAGTCAGACCAACGGTACCCAAGGATTCTCTGAAGAGACACACATGAAGGAGTCCAGTCTTCGTCTCATGTCACTGGATAGCGTCCATGTCTCACAAACAGGAAGCATGACGACTCTGAAGACTTGGACCTTTGTCCTTTAGCAGAGATATCTGGAGCGCCACACACCCCTCACAAGCGACCTCATGAACCCCCCATGCTCTCCCAATCCATCTACTGACTTCATAGAAACAGTCACCAGAGACATGAATGTCACAGCCAAGGTAAGTAAACCACTCAACGAGGTCGACACTCTCTCCGCAGACATTTTTAATAAATCTCATCTTTCAACTGTAAAATGTGTAAAACACTAAAAGTACAAAGTCAGAAGTGTAAAAACTATTATAATAATAATAATAATAATAATATAAAATCTGCGGTGGGCTGGAGCACTGCCCGGGGTTTGTTTCCTGCCTTGCGCCCTGTGTTGGCTGGGATTGGCTCCAGCAGACCCCCGTGACCCTGTAGTTAGGATATAGCGGGTTGGACAATGGATGGATGGATAATATAAAATGAATAATAATAATGATGATGATGCAAATCTCCATATATATAAAATCCAACATCTGTCTGTCTGTATGTCTGTCCACTTTTCACAAGAGAACTACTTCACGGATTTAGATCGGGCTTTTTTCTAGAATTTGCTTGAACATTCCAGTTGATTTTGTGACTTCTCTCATTGTGCTAAGTATCATAATTCAGTTCCGGTAGTGATGTATTTGCGCAAATCTGAGAGAGAGACACTGCGGGCCGAGGGGAGGGGGAAGCTGGGCGAGGCCTTCCTCACTCACAATGCCAGCCTCCGTTCAAGTTGCTGTACCTGTCACCATATGTTGGAGCGCACCTTGCCTCCACTTAGCTAGCGATGTCTGTTTGTTCAGCAGACATTATCATCTAGAGATTGTTAAGGAGTAACGTTTGATGTTTCTGAGAGAGAAGTCAGAGCTACATGTGTTTTAGAGGGTAGCTGCTCATTGGCAGAGATATCACGGCCACCTGCTCTTCACCCCACGTGGGTGACGCTCTCCCGTCAGAGCTAAACACAATCAGATACTGTGGCGGCGTTGGACGTTAGAGCATACCTACCTTCTGATTGGTCAGAGATACATTACCAACTGTTTACATTTTTGGCGAAGAGACACAGCTGCATTCTCGCCGCTGATAGCAAAACCAAAAATATTGTATATCAAGAGGTCATCGGATATGAAAGCTATCAATATAAATTCTTCTCAATACAAATTATTACATAAAAAAATTATGAATTTTTAAAGTTTGTCCATTTCACTACTACACAGGCGACGACGCAGGGGGCAGCTAGTACAATACAATACAATTTATTTTTGTATAGCCCAAAATCACACAAGAAGTGCCGTAATGGGCTTTAACAGGCCCTGCCTCTTGACAGCCCCCCAGCCTTGACTATCTAAGAAGACAAGGAAAAACTCCCAAAAAAACCCCTTGTAGGGAAAAAATAGAAGAAACCTTGGGAAAGGCAGTTCAAAGAGAGACCCCTTTCCAGGTAGGTTGGGCGTGCAGTGGGTGTCAAAAAGAAGGGGGGTCAATACAATACACAGAACAGAACAAATACCTCTGTGGTATCCTAGTACCATATAAACTGTCAAAATACGTCTTTTGTGAGGTAAATCTTTGAACGGGAAAACCACTTAGGTGTACGGTTATTTACCCAACACTGTTCAGCATAACGGTTCATCTCACCAGCAATTCTTTTGATCACGCCATCATCAGGAAATAACTTCAGATAAGTTAGTGGCTGTCAATTGTCACTTTTATTCCACAAAATCAAAACGAGGTGGCGCTAGTTTATTTTAAGCAGGGTCAACAGGATCCCAAACACGAGCATCACTTTCGGATTCATCATAATTGCTTTCCGTTTCACTGTCTGAAGACAGATTCACTGCTGATAAGTCTCCTCAAAATCACTGCTCTAATCACTGTCAAGGTCATGCAACACCTTGGCAACTGAAAAATGTTTCTTACGAGACGGCATTATGAGGCTAGGAGGAGACGCGTCTGCACCGTTGCCCAAATAACGCTCGGGCCTGATACTTACGTAGGACACATCTATACCATTGCCCAAGTGACGCTCAGGACTAACGCTTTTAACGTTTTCATAGACGTAGTAATGCTCAGGTCTAACGCTTACACGAGACGCGTCTATACCGTTGCCCGAGTGAGGCTCAGGACTAACGCTTTTAACGTTTTCATAGACGTAGTAATGCTCAGGTCTAACGCTTACATGAGACGCATCTATACCGTTGCCCGAGTGACGCTCAGGACTAATGCATTTAACATTTTCACAGACGGAGTAATGCTCAGGTCTAATGCTTACACGAGACGCGTCTATACCGTTGCCCAAGTAACGCTCAGGACTAACGCTTTTAACGTTTTCATACACATAGTAATGCTCAGGTCTAACGCTTACACGAGACGCATCTATACCGTTGCCCGAGTGATGCTCAGGACTAATGCATTTAATGTTTTCACAGATGGAGTAATACTCAGGTCTAACACTTACACGAGATGCGTCTACAGTAATCCCTCCTCCATCGCGGGGTTGCGTTCCAGACCCCCCCGCGATAGGTGAAAATCCGCGAAGTAGAAACCATATGTTTGTATGGTTATTTTTATATATTTTAAGCCCTTATAAACTCTCCCGCACTGTTTATAAATATTCCCCGCAGCGTTATACAGCATAATCCCTTTGTATTCTCTTAGATATTAGGTAAGATTCATTGAAATTATGTATATAAACACACACTGTTTATATACAGTAAAACCTAAATATTATTTTAAAGATATTGAGTGTCTCCGATATCACATATGTTACAGCCATTACGATAGACAGGTCACCAGCAATAAATACGTACATTGCAAGAAAAATAGTATACAGTAAATGTATTAATTATTTATGGTTACTCACCAACAATGACACGGTGACTTGTCCGATAACAATGAGTTTAATTTTACTGCACAACAAAGGAGAGCGTTACAGCCCTTGTAAAGGAGCCACTTCAGGCGATTGTGTAGCACTGCCGTTGTTCTTCTTCTGGCAGTCTTCAATCCAAATCCCTAAAGCAGATTCCATCCAGACTACTGCCTTATTACATCCACTTACAACTCGTTTTGCACCCTGGTTAAAAGGACACTGCAGCTGTAGATCTTATAGTCCTTTCCTACTTTTTAAATAAAAAGAATCGTAGCCTTCAACAAATCCAAAACGTTTACCTTTTCGGCAATCATTAACATCTTCTTCTTGCGCTTGGGCACGGCACCTGAAGCAGTAGCAGATTGTTTTGGAGCCATAATGAAGGGCTTGACTATGCACAAAGATAAACACTAAAGAGCACAACTCTTTACACAGCGAAGCACGTTGATGCTGAATGAGCGAGATGAGACTTCCTGGTTAACACTGCATAGCTCCTGCGTGCTCTGATTGGTTAGCTTCTCAGTCAGGAGAACTTAACTGCGTGCTCTGATTGGTTAGCTTCTCAGCCATCCGCCAATAGCGTCCCTTGTATGAAATCAACTGGGCAAACCAACTGAGGAAGCATATACAGGAAGTAAAAAGACACATTGTCCGCAGAACCCGCAAAGCAGCGAAAAATCTGCGTTATATATTTAGTTATGCTTTCATATAAAATCCGCGATACAGTGAAGCCGCGAAAGTCAAAGCGCGATATAGCGAGGGATTACTGTATACCGTTGCCTAAGTGACGCTCAGGACTAATGCATTTAACGTTTTCACAGACGGAGTAATGCTCAGGTCTAACGCTTACACGAGACGCGTCTATATCGTTGCCCGAGTGACGCTCAGGACTAACACTAAGGAGGTTAAACAATTTCCACCTATAAACGTCTTCCTTGGCCCAAATCTAAGTCACGTTATGTCAAGTCTTTGGATCGTCAGTTGGTTATTATAACTTTTCACCATTGACATAAATGGAACAGAAGGCCAGCCCCAGTGGACCTTACCTTAACCAGCAGCCTGATGATGTTGTGCTTCACCCCACAGTCCACAGCTACCACTTTAATCGGATTGCCTTTGCCAAACACCTTCACTTCCTGAAGAGGAAAAGATGGAGAAAATTCAAGGCATACTGTGAGACAACCAGGGGCACATATACTATTGTAGACCACCAGGAGGGCGAACTGCTCCCCAAACCTAGACAAAGACAGGCTGACACAGCACACGTTTTATTCTTCAGTGGGGAAACGTTTTCTGTTGCTCCCCACTTCACTTCACAGCACACTACAGTACACAAGCACCAAACAATAAGACACACAGTCCTTTCTCTCTCTTCTTCACCTCCACTCCTCCATGCAAGCTTTGTCCTCCACCTCCCAACTCTGGCTCCTCGCTGTGAGGCTGGCGAGTCCTTTTATAGTGGCCAACCCGGAAGTGCTTCTGCTCTTCCTCCCACGTGGTCTGTAGGCACTTCCTGGTTAGGTGGAAACTCCATGCCACAGGGCTCCTCCATTTTTACAGCACCCCCTGGCAGCAACCCAAGGTACCCAACAGGGCTGAGATAAAGAACTCCAAGTCCCATAGTGCCCTGTGAGAATCCGGGGCACTGCTGCAATCCAGGGGAGCTGCCATCTAGCATTATGGGGGAAGCAGTGCCCTAAAGAGCCAGCCTACCCCCATCCTTCCACTTCTTGGGGGTCCCGGTCGGATTGGCCAGGGCTGGTTGCTGTCTCTTACACTGTCCAAATAATTAAAATAGACTTAATAATAATTCTTTGCATTTATATAGCACCTTTCTCATTACTCAAAGCGCTCAGCAATTGCAGGTTAAGGGCCTTGCTCAAGGGCCCAACAGAGCAGAATCCCTTTTGGCATTTTACGGGATTCGAACCGGCAACCTTCCGATTGCCAGTGCAGATCCCTAGCCTCAGAGCCACCAGTCTGCCTTCCCAAGTGGGTGTGGTCATCCACACTTTTAAAAAAAAAAAAATGGGTGATTTGTTCTTGTGGTGCTTACTTCCTCAACAGACTGATCCCTTGTCTTGTGTGGTCATCTAACAAATGGACTTCTGTGATCGTCATTTTCCGGTGCTGTTCCTGTCCTGCACACATTCAAGACACTGAGCACCAATCCAAAACCTGAGTGTGGCCTTGAAGCCCCTCAAGATGAAGCGAGTCCAGAGGTCTTGGCCTGTATTTATCAAGCGTCTCAGAATTACTCCTAGGAATGGCGCTACAAGTCTGACTAGAATAAGACATTGTCCTACCTCAGGGTAGGACTTGAGAAATCGGTATAAGGAGTCCTACTGCCAGTCCCAATGAGGAGCATGATGCCATGCCATGTCTGAGAATGAATGACGTCACAATTTTAAGCCACCCCTTGCCACAAATGAACACTCATTATGATATTTTGTATGTTTCTCATACTAATGGTGAGAGAGTAATAATATTAAATATTCAACATAGTAAAAGAAGAAGAAGAAGAAGGAAAACTTAATAGGAGGATGTGGCAGTAAGCATTATCTGTAGCAGACAGAGAAATGGAAGACCAAGACACACACACACAGCCCAAAAGATTTTACTTTAAGACCGATAACGGGCACATTTATTTAACAATGAATGATCCACATCCATACTTCCAAAAGAATCACCTTCCCACTGTCATGTCCACTGGAAATGTCTCATAAAATAACAGGAATACTGAAACTATCGGTGGCACGGTGGAGCAGTAGGTAGCACTGCTGCCTCACAGTTAGGAGACCCGGGTTCGCCTCCCAGGTCCTCACTGTGTGGAGTTTGCATGTTCTAAGCGTGTCTGCGTGGGTTTCCTCCGGGTGCTCCGGTTTCCTCCCACAGTCCAAAGACATGCAGGTTAGGTGCATGGGTGATCCAAAATTGTCCCTAGTGTGTGCTTGGTGTGTGCGTGCCCTGCCCGGGGTTTGTTTCCTGCCTTGCGCCCTGGGATTGGCTCCAGCAGAACCCCGTGACCCTGTAGTGAGGATATAGCGGGATGGATAAATAGATACTGAAACTAGTCACGGTTATTCTTGCACCATTACTACTGAAGTTGTATTCACTCTTGCACTGTTCCCGTTCGTCTTCTGGAGTCTCTTGACGTGACCCATCTAGTGATCCCCCCTTATATTTTGCAAGAGTCTGTTTATCCGATGCCCCCTGTAGTCTCTGCCTGTCTTCTTGTAATGCCAAAGCTCCAGGGGTTTGTGGAAGGCCGAGCTCAGCATACCTGTGTGACATTTCACATATGACTATATAATTAGTTCACGTTAACATTATGGAAGTCTTCATTCATAGAGGAAATTGCTGGGATGACCCCACAATAATTTTCATGCCCAAAAGCCACTGGTCTTGGGGTATCATGAGGAGTGGGAGTTGATCATAATTTATTTTTTTTTACCCTTTTATATATATATTTTTTAATTGTTCTTTAATTAATTTGTTTTAATAAAGACTTGATCATAAAAAAATCATTTTGGTGCAGCCCCTGTTTCTGCAAGGCTTGCTGCCCCCTGGTGGTACCTGCACACGCTCTCACTCTCTCTCTCTCAAGACTACAGTGGACCCCATCACAGCCCTGTGCAGCACCAACTATACCACGCGGTATTAGATTTCCGACTTACCTTTGTGGAAACTTCCGGTAAAAGGTTGTTTTCGTTGGGATCACAAATCTCGATTGGCTCTCCCTCAAATTCAATTTTTCCCAGTACTGTTCCCTGAAAGAAAAATTAAGACAAAGTCTAAAGCCGATGTCACAGTTGCTCAACCCGGCCAGGACGCCCAAAGAGGAGAAAAATGGGGAAAGCAGCTACTGAGGGACACTGCCTCCCCCAGGACGCCAGATGGAGATATCCCTGCAGCATAGCGGTATCCCAGATTCCTGCAGGGCACCATGGGATTTGGAGTTCGGCTTCATAGCCCTGCTGGGGACCGTGGGTGCCGTCAGGAGATGCCGCAGGGAGACCTGAGAGTCTTTACTTTCCGTATAGCCCGGAAGTACTCCCAAGTCATGGGGAAGGAACCACAGAATTACTTCTGGGCTGAAGAAAAATACAATTCTCCATCTGACCCAGACAGAACTAATCAGGTCCCCTTTTTAGTGTCACATTTCACAGTACAGAGACAAGTACAGTGGAACCTCTAGATACGAGTTTAATTCGTTCCAGTACTGAGCTTGTATAGCGAATTTCTTGTATCTAGAACAAACTTCTCCATTGAAAATAATGGAAATCCAGTTAATCCGTTCCGCACCCCCAAAAATATCAACATAAAAATCAATTTTCCTAACAAATAACACTGATAAATAATATATACAAGTGGAACCTTGGTTTGCGAGTAACTTGGTTTACGAGTGTTTTGCAAGACGAGCTAAATTTTTTAATTAATTTTGACTTGATAAAACGTGCGATATCTTGCAATACGAGTAGTATGGATACACTTTGTCTGCTGAGCGTCATGTGATCATAACTGAGCTGATGGTGGTTCTCTCTCGCCTTATCTCTCTCTCTCTCTCTCTCTCGCTCCCGCACGCATCTCTCTCTCTCTCTCCTTATCTCGCTCGCTCGCGTGCGCGCGCACCTTTCTCTCTCTCTCTCTCTCTCTCTCTCTCTCTCTCTCTCTCTCTCCTCTTGAGGGCAATCGTCTCCTATTCTCCGTCTGCATGTCCGCGATATTTTTGGATACGCTTATACGGCGATCTGCTACAGCGAAACAATGAAATCACAAGTGCACAAACGCGTAGATCCTCACACTACGGGAGAACAAGGAACACTGAGTGTGTTGACGGGCTGGCAGCGTCAGCTTGGGTGAATCCCCGAGTCGAGGCGGATCGGGAAACGCGTCACGCATACCCACAGCCTGGCTCATGGCTCGTTACGTGAGCCAATGCTCGTATTTAGATCCGAATTTTTCGCTCATACTTTCCTCGTATCTTGAATTTCTTGTATACGGAGGTGTTCGTATCTAGAGGTTCCACTGTACATCGCGTTTCCTAAAGAATCTGGGCCATATTCACCTTAAAATACAATTCAGCAGGACTATGGACATAATTACCTTATCTCTGATAATTTTAGTCAGCATCCTGGTGTCCAGTCCATACAGTGCTGGGACCTGTGGAATGAAGTCACACATCAACATCAATCACAGTAAACAATCAACTTCTGTTATGTATAGCACCGCTCCATAGTGACCACCATTCCAACGTGCTCCAGTGGTCTGTCACATTTTGCCACTTAAGTGACGTTTTTCAGGCTTGCACACACGGAGTCAAAGGTAAGGAGAGAACCAAATTTGGAGAGCAAAAAGATGGACTCCAGTCAAGTTGTAGACACATCTCAAGATGAATTGTGCCCGACCACAATTAGGGGTGACACAGCAAAGGGTCTGAATACTGAAAGCAGTCATTCTTAACCTTTTTATGAGTCACAGACCCCCTTTAAGAATCTGACGAAAGCTGTGAACCCCCTAAAACCCAAGAAATATTCACATAAACACAACTTTTCATGCAATGACTATAAGGTACTTTATCGACCACTATTTTTCTCGCGTTATGTTTCTTGTGCGACATTTTCCTCGCCGTTATTTTTCTCATGAGTATGTAACTCATGCATTAGTCTTAGTTGAGATAAATACGAGGCGGCACGGTGGCACGCACTGCTGCCTCGCAGTTAGGAGACCCGGGTTCGCTTCCCGGGTCCTCACTGCGTGGAGTTTACATGTTCTCCCCGTGTCTACGTGTGTTTCCTCCGGGCGCTCCGGTTTCCTCCCACAGTCCAAAGACATGCAGGTTAGGTGGATTGGAGATTCTAAACTGGCCCTAGTGTGTGCTTGGTGTGTGGGTGTGTTTGTGTGTGTCCTGCGGTGGGTTGGCACCCTGCCCAGGATTGGTTCCTGCCTTGTGCCCTGGGATTGGCTCCAGCAGACCCCCGTGACCCTGTGTTCGAATTCAGCGGGTTGGAAAATGGATGGATGGATGAGATAAATACTTGCGAGAAAAATAATACGTGAGAAAAATAATGGCAAGAGACATAACGCACGAGACAAATCATGTGAGAAAGTTCACGCAAGAAAAATCAACAGTACCGGGCTGATTAGTGAATATAAATGTTAATTTTTATCTGACCTTCACAGACGCCCTGAAACCCATCCATGGAACCCCTAATATACAGTAATTAAATTATATGAATTATTAATATATTATTATATTACATATTAATTTGTTATTCTTCTGTTTTCGTGAATCAGTTCCAGGGTTCTTTCTTCACTCCTCGTGGTCGTGGCTGTAGCTGGATGTTCGGAGCGCACTGCATCCATCACACCAGTACGGCCATTTTCGGACATTTCAGTCCACTCCTAGACGACTCTATGAGAGAGAACTTTATCCCCCATACTGACCACATATGCAGAGATGAATTTGTGCTCCCGGCACACCTTCTACCCATAAAAAGTGTATGACAGAACACCGTTCCACCTTTGGTGCATCTTCTAAGTTTTGCAGCCATCTTCACCACAGGGTGACAACTCTGATACTAAACTTGCCAGACAGAACCAGTCACATGACACTCTCAGACACCACCAATTACTACTCCTCCAGTCTTCACCGTTTCCAACAAAAATATTAAAGTGAGGAAACTTTTTGAACGTCCCTCGTAACAAAACATTCTCAAACCCACTTAAACCAAGTCAGGGTTAAAGCATCAGGAATCGACGATCTTCCCTGTAAATGAACCTTCTGTGCCGGTTTAATGCACGTAGCGTTTGGTTTTCTATCTGATTTTCTATCACCGTGTTGCCATTTTGAATTCTGGTTTCCATTGGTTAAGCAACGTTACTCCGTTGCCCGTCTACAGGTCCGCACCACTTCATGTGGACGCAGTTATTTAAAATGAGTTTACAGTATGCATGGTGTCCAGTTTTGGGATTGTACTGCCACATAATGGAGTGGTGACAGCACTGAAAACTGACCTGGGATCAGGAGAACTAATAGGGACAAAGATAGAATTTTGCATTACAGCCAGGGTTTATTCCCTAGCTTGTGCTTATTTGCTTTTTATTCTTGTGTTTTACATTTTTTCATATTTAAGTTAGCATTTTACATGTATTTATTGTTTTATTCACCAGTGTAGTCCTGAACAGGGTCAAGAGGGGGTGCTGGAGCCTATCCCAACTAGCACAGGGTGCAAGGCAGGAACAAACCCTGGATAGGGCACCAGCCCATCGCAGGTCAAACACACACACACACACACACACACACTAGGGCCAATTTAACATCACCAATCCATCTAACCTGCACGTCTTTGGACTGTGGGAGGAAACCAGAGCAGACACAGGGAGAACATGCATACTCCACGGGGCGAGGACTCAGAATGCAAATCCCAGTCTCCTTACTGCGAGGCAGCAGCACTGCCACTGAGCCACCATGTGCACCATTTACTGTATTTCCTGCTCTTCCATTCCTTGTGTTCTGCGGGTGGAACCCCGGGAGGCGGGGCCATCCTGATGTGTCTGCTGCTGGTCCTCCCTCCCTGAGGTCAGAGTGAGGGTTCCAGCAGTGGATCATTGAGTGTTAGGGGGTTTGTGGAGTAAAGATCATTTGTATGTCCATTAATCCATTATCCAACCCGCTATATCCTAACTACAGGGTCACGGGGGGTCTGCTAGAGCCAGTCCAAGCCAACACAGGGTGCAAGGCAGGAAACAAACCCTGGGCAGGGCGCCAGCCCACTGCAGTCATTTGTATGCTCCGTATTCAATTTTGTTTTGGGAGTTATGAAGTTGTCTTTGGATTCTGAGTATTGGATTGTGGATTGGATCGGTTTATTTTGGACTGCCATTTTAGGCAAATCATTTTGTCTTTTTCTCTTCCAGTTTTGTTCCATTTTTGTTCAGTCTAAATAAATCTTTCCTATATAAAGATTCTTCTCTGACCTTGTCATTTATGCCAGGGGTTTTAATGTGCATCCTCTCCCTTTCGGGGCATTGTTGTATTCCTTGAAGGCCATTCACAGTGTTTTGAACTTTTAAAGCCTATTCCCATTTGGGAGCTGGCCAAAGCACTGACATCTTTTACTGAACAATCGTGTAAACTTCCTCTGCTGTGAAATTGTTAGGAATTCGACACTGGCCCAACGCCTACTGACTATGAGAGTATCAATACGTTGATTGAACAGGCAGCCATAAGTACAAATGCGTTTTGGTTAGGCAGTGTGCGCACTTTGCATCATGGTCTACATCAGCGTTTCTCAACCTTTAAGTATTTGCGACCCAAATTTTCATAACAGTTTTAATCACGCCTCCCTAACGTTTTTTTGAAACCCTAATAAAATGTATTCCTATATTTTTTGCTGCCGATACACCGCTACAGGTTTTATTATACCTACTTAATTGTTATCGACATTTATCTAACTCTATATTGATTTTTCTAGTATCAGAATGTAGTTTAAGTTAATTTTTCTTGGTTTCAACAGATGTATTTTTCATATTTTCGATTCTTGTTTTCTTTTTTTCACATCTTCGCGCCCCCCTAGGCTGAGAACCGCCGGTCTACATGCAATTTTAAGGTGGTAACAATAAACCGGGCTTTAGAGTAATGGCACCATGGACCTCTCTTCATCCGAGATTGCAGATAACTTTTTCTGGTCCCGAGTTCTTTTGTTGTTGCTTTTGGACTTTGATTTTGGTTAGCATTTTCACTTTGTCAATAATAAATAAGTTATTGACTTCCGACATTTTGGTTTTTATTTTTTGGCTTCTGACTTTGCAGTTCACACTTTTCAATAACGGTCTGCTTGGAAGAAGAACCATCAAAAGAACCTCTCACTGAAATGAACGGCATGCACGTCTGTCGGACACCAAGAGACATTTCATCCTTGATAATATGGTACCTTCTCTTCCTGTAGCCATTCTCCCAAAGACTTCACAGAATTCCAGTGGCTGTATTCATGGCTGTAGTCTTGTACCAACAGGCCCGACACCTGGACACCCCCACAAAGAAAATGAAAAAGAGATTAGAGAATACAAACATCATTTTCCATCAAAAAAGTCTGAATTAGCACAGGTCATCTCAATTTGGGGTGTTCATAAGAAACGTGATAATTTACTTCATGAGGTAGAGATACATAATAATCAGAAAGAGTTGTGTCAGAAATGTGTGCTTCAATTTAACCGTTTAAAGTCTAAATATTTTCAATTGTATATAGAAAAGCCAAGCAAAATTTAAGATTTCTCACTTAAAGATTTACCAGTGTTGTTTCTTGTCCTAGTGTGTATATAAACACAGGGAACTCCAGTTTCTGTATTAACATCTCGACTGAAGAAGGGGCCCAAATCGAAAGCCTGTATATTGTAATCTTCTTAGTTAGCCAATAAAAGGGGTCATTTTGCTTGGCTTTTCTCTACATTCATAATGACTAACACGGTACAACACCCTAGGACAGTTGTGCTTGAAAGTTTGTGAACCCTTTAGAATTTTCTATATTTCTGCATAAATATGACCTAAAACATCATCAGATTTTCACTCAAGTCCTAAAAGTAGATAAAGAGAAACCAGTTAAACAAAAGAGACAAAAATATTATACTTGGTCATTTATTTATTGAGGAAAATGATTGAATATTACATATTTGTGAGTGGCAAAAGTATGTGAACCTTTGCTTTCAGTATCTGGTGTGACCGCCCAATAACTACAACTAAACGTTTCCGGTAACTTTTGATCATTCCTGCACACTGGCATGGAGGAATTTGAGCCCATTCCTCCCATTCCTCTGGGATGTTGGTGGGTTTCCTCACATGAACTGCTCGCTTCAGGTCCTTCCACAACATTTCAATTGGATTAAGGTCAGGACTTTGACTTGGCCATTCCAAAACATGAACTTTATTCTTCTCTAACCATTCTTTGGTAGAACGACTTGTGTGCTTAGGGTCGTTGTCTTGCTGCATGACTCACCTTCTCTTGAGATTCAGTTCATGGACAGATGTCCAGACATTTTCCTTCAGAATTCTCTGATATAATTCAGAATTCATCGTTCCATCAATGAAGGCAAGCCGTCCTGGCCCAGATGCAGCTAAACAGACCCAAGCCATGATACTACCACCACCATGTTTCACAGATGGGATAAGGTTCTTATGCTGGAATGCAGTGTTTTCCTTTCTCCAAACATAATGCTTTTCATTTAAACCAAAAAGTTCTATTTTGGTCTCATCCGTCCACAGAACATTCTTCCAATAGCCTTCTGGTTTGTCCACGTGATCTTTAGCAAACTGCAGGCGAGCAGCAATGTTTTTTTTGGAAAGCAGTGGCTTTCTCCTTGCAACCCTGCCATGCACACCATTGTTGTTCAGTGTTCTCCTGATGGTGGACTCATGAACATGAACATTAGCCAATGTGAGAGAGGCCTTCAGTTGCGTAGAAGTTACCCTGGGGTCCTTTGTGACCTCGCCGACTATTACACATGTGCCTCGCTCTTGGAGTGATCTTTGTTGGCCGACCACTCCTGGGGAGGGTATCAATGGTCTTGAATTTCCTCCATTTGTACACAATCTGTCTGACTGTGGATTGGTGGAGTCCAAACTCTTTAGAGATGGTTTTGTAACCGTTTCCAGCCTGATAGCATCAACAACTCTTTTTGTGAGGTCCTCTGAAATCTCCTTTGTTCGTGCCATGATACACTTCCACAAACATGTGTTGTGAAGAGCAGACTTTGATAGATCCTGTTCTTTAAATAACACAGGGTGCCCACTCACACCTGATTGGCATCCCATTGATTGACAACACCTGACACCTCACCTTCAAACTAACTGATCATCCGTGAGATTCACATACTTTTGCCACTGACCTTAATCCAATCGAAATGTTGTTGAAGGACCTGAAGCGAGCAGTTCATGTGAGGAAACTCACCAACATCCCAGAGGAATGGGAGGAATGGGCTCAAATTCCTCCAAGCCAGTGTGCAGGAATGAGCAAAAGTTACCGGAAACGTTTAGTTGTAGTTATTGGGGGGGTCACACCAGATACTGAAAGCAAAGGTTCACATACTTTTGCCACTCACAAATATGTAATATTCGATCATTTTCCTCAATAAATAAATGACCAA
The DNA here is from genome assembly GCA_026402145.1 of Polypterus bichir lapradei. Taxonomy (NCBI): domain Eukaryota; kingdom Metazoa; phylum Chordata; class Cladistia; order Polypteriformes; family Polypteridae; genus Polypterus; species Polypterus bichir. The sequence continues at coordinate 14,599,191 of JANRMT010062816.1, read as the reverse complement.
GTATAATATTTGTGTCTCATTTGTTTAACTGGTTTCTCTTTATCTACTTTTAGGACTTGAGTGAAAATCTGATGATGTTTTAGGTCATATTTATGCAGAAATATAGAAAATTCTAAAGGGTTAACAAATTTTTAAGCACAACTGTAAGCTGTAAGATTAAGAGGTGACGTGATTGAAGTGTTTAAAATTATGAAGGGAATTAGTGCAGTGGATCGAGACTTGTATTTTAAAATGAGTTCATCAAGAACACGGGGACACAGTTGGAAACTTGTTAAGGGTAAATTTCGCACAAACATTAGGAAGTTTTTCTTTACACAAAGAACGATAGACACTTGGAATAAGCTACCAAGTAGTGTGGTAGACAGTAAGACGTTAGGGACTTTCAAAACTCGACTTGATGTTTTCTTGGAGGAAACAAGTGGATAGGACTGGCGAGCTTTGTTGGGCTGAATGGCCTTTTCTCGTCTAGAATGTTCTAATGTTCTAATGTTCATTTAAAGCTATAGCACCAAATAGGGATATTTCTAAACATCTTATGAATGTAAAATCATACTGCTGTGTTTTTCAGAATGCAGAATAAGACGAGAGAAAAGGGAGCAGCTAATTAAACGAGGCCACTTATTATCACTGATTATGAATCTGATTGGAGCAAAAACCTGCAACCACAGAGGGTCCCCAGGACTGAGTTTGGGAACCGTTGGCCTAAAACGATACCCCACATGCTTATGTTTGACATTTGTCACATTTTAACTTTCTGGGAGTGCCTCTTAAGGGATTAGGACCACCAGTAAAGAAACAAATGTGAAAAACCTGATTATATTTAGGATCAGCAACCTCCAAAAAGTGTAAGGTGACACTTCACGTGCCTGTGTTACCTGTCCCCATTTTTTCAAAGTTTTGTTGAAAAGGGAGTCATTTGGACACCTCACGTCATTTGAGGTCACTTAAAGCAGCCTGCACAATTTCAGGTCCTTCTGATCATTTTTGCCAAAGACAACTCTCGGTTTACTCTTTATCAGAAGAGTGTAATTTCCTGCAGAAATTATATTCTAAAAATGGCCTAAAAATATTTGTTTGGGCCTTTTGGGACAAAAAAAGTGGGGTGGGGGGCAAAAACAGGGGGCAATGTTCCCTCATTCTGATGGCGTCGCTCGTACTTATCGCGAAAATTGGTGCTCATAAATTTTTGGCTTAAACAAAATGTCGCTCATAAACAATGTTTTTTGCTCACTATATGCTACTCCTTAGAGGGAACATTGACAGGGGGGTATGGGACCTTGACAAAGTTTGATGCCTTGCATAACTGGACAACAAGCCACGTTGAACGGTTTGTCGTATATATGTGGCGGTTTTCTCGTACTGGTGAGTCAGGAAGTGCCGTATAAAATAACTGAAGAGACTTCAAAGTGTTCAGAAGTTCAATAACAGGACCCCATTAATTGGCTAACTGAACAGATTACAATAATGACAAGTTGTCGAAGGCAGCTCAGGCCCCTTCTTCAGGCAGGTTGTAATCACCTCAAAAGCTCTGCATATTGTGATCTGTTCAGTTAGCCAATAAATGGCGTCGTTTTGATGGACTTCTCATTACATCCATAATGGCTAACGCAGTACAGCACCCTACTACTGCAAAACGTTCAGAAGTAATTCTTATGAGGACAAAAAAACAAAAATCCCATGCTAAACACGTTTTCAAAGCTCCCTCTGCAGGCTCAGAGCAACACAGGCAGGCAGTGTGGCGTAGTGGTTAAGGTTTTGGACTTCAAAAACTGAGGTTGTGAGGTCAAATCCCACTACTGACACCATTTGTGGCCCTGAGTGAGTCACTTGACCTGCTCTGCTCTGACTGGAAAACCAAAAGAAATGGAACCAGCTGCATCATAAATGTTGTTAAGTCACCTTGGATAAAGACGTCAGCTATATAAGGAAATGTAATTCGTTCATCTTACTTTCTGAATGTTCTGGATTGGGTTGTAAAACTCACCACATGCTCACAATGTCAAATTCCATGCTTACAGCTTCTGTAAAATGCAAGCAAGATGATTTAAAATGGTTATAAGTCTACAGCTGTGATTTTTATCTTCAACATTGGAATGGACAAATTTTTGGTTGACAAGCACAATTTAAGAGTTGGCCACACCCCCTGGGGTATTTGGTGGTCTGTGTGCCACCACGTGAGTTTGCCATCCTGTGGGACCGTAAGACGGCATAAATGAGATGTCTGCGTCACAATGGCAGGACTCCGAAGAGAAGGCGTTCCCAAAGCCTACCTGAATGCGCTCCGACTCCAAATGCTTCTTCAGTCCCAGTTCATCGACTGCGTTTGTGTCCGGGACCCCGTAGTTACCCACTATGGGATACGTGAGGGTGAGAATCTGCCCCCGGTAGCTGGGGTCCGTCAAAGCTTCTGGATAGCTAGGAAAAAGAAACAGGGAAATTGCGAATATGGGTCATCATGACTCTCAGCCCGAAAATGTCACAAATACAATTTGAAATAAGGAAAGCTTTAAAAACAAAAAAAAAAAAACAAAACAAAAAAAGTGTTCTGTGAAACATCTCTCCCGTTTTGATGTCACTACACTGGTCACCTGTGTCATTTACAATTGACTTTAAAATACTGCTGGTGGTTTACAAAGCCTTCAATAATCTCGCTCCATCTTATATTTCGGAATGTCTGATATCTTATATTCCAAATCGTAACCTTAGATCTTCAAATGAGGGTCTGCTTAGAATTCCAAGAGCTAAACTTAAAAGAAGTGGTGAGGTGGGCAGCCTTCTGCTGTTAGGCACCTCAAATCTGGAATAGCCTGCCAATAGAAATTCACCAGGCTGATATGGTGGAGCACTTTAAAACACTGCTAAAAACTCATTACTTCAACATGGCTTTCTCAGAGCTTCATCTTAGTTTAATCCTGCTGCTCTGTATATTCAATTAATTATCATTATTATTCCTGGTGGCTCCATAATCCATACTAACCCCTACTGTCTCTTCTGTTCTTTTTCCGGTTTTCTGTGATCTGCGCCACCACCACCACCTGATCAAAGCACCGTGACGTTCCTCCATTGAAGGATTAATGGCCAGAAGTCCACATGACCGTCATCATCAAGTTCTTCCATGAGAACCCTGAATACCATGAGGACTGATTGAGGTCATGCATGTCAGGTAGAGGGGGCTGGGAGGTCTCATGGCCTCAGACCCCCTGCAGATTTTACTGTTTTTTCTGTCCTCCCTGGCCATTGGACCTTACTTTTATTCGATGTTAATTAGTGTTCCCTTATTTTAATTCGTATTTATTTTGTCTGTTTTTTCTCTTTCTGCATCATGTAAAGCACTTTGAGCTAAAGCATTTGTATGAAAATGTGCCACAGAAATAAATGTTGTTGTCGCACTGCTGGCATTTAAGATGGCAGCCTCCAACTTAATAAATAAAGACTCTTTACCTTCTTTTCAGGTTGTGACCTTTACGAAAAGACGTCTATCCACTCTTTTGTTTTTTATTCATCTTTTGCCACATTTAGCTGAAGAAGTTTTATTAGCATTAAAGCAAAAGCAAGAGTAATTAATAAATAAATAAATAATAATACAAGAATAAACTTGCATACTCACGACCGTAAACCTACTTTTGCCCGTCCCTGCATTAACCTGGAATTGAAAATATGATCCAGCTGATACCTCATAGGGGTTTCTTAAAGTGACATTTATTTTTAGATAAGACCACCCTGTGACTCAGCACCAAATATTAACCAGTGCCACCACAAAGAGCCAGTATGGGTTTTTGGTTAACCCTTTCGGCCCAGGATTTTCTGTTTTTATGGGAAAAATTGTGTTGTGAGATATTCTACCTTTGGGGTGTCTAGGAAGCTCAAAAACAAAAATAAAAATGATCGCTATTATTATACAATAGCTGCCAAATACTTCAATCTTCTTGAGGTAATAAAATTCAGAGTGGTACGTACAATCCGGTAACGTCCATTTTCACTTCTGTGTTTTGCAGGCTGTATGCCAGTCTCTCCAGTCTGCGCTAATAGTAGCACACCCAGTTCAATATATATACAACAACAACATTTATTTCTATAGCACATTTTCATACACATGATGGAGCTCAAAGTGCTTTACATGATGAAGAAAAGAGAAATGAAAGACAAAGTAAGAATTAGAATAAGACAACACTGATTAACATAGAATAAGAGTAAGGTCCGATGGCCAGGGAGGACAGAAAAAAACATAAAAAAACTCCAGACGGCTGGAGAGAAAAAATAAAATCTGCAGGGGGTCCGAGGCCACGAGACCACCCAGTCCCCTCTGGGCATTCTACCTCACATAAATGAAACAGACCTCTTTGTATTTAGGGTTCTCATGGAAGGACTTGATGATGATGGTCATGTGGACTTCTGGCCTTTAATCCATCAATGGAGGAACATCACGGTGCTTTGATTAGGTGGTGATGGCGCAGATCGCCACCATAGAACACCAGGAAAAGAAACAGAAGAGAGAGTAGGGGTCAGTATGTACTATGTATGTACGTATGTACTAGTAATAGGATGTCAGGGCCGAAAGGGTTAAAGGACGGGCCTGGCGGAGACGACGTTAACAAAACCGTGGCGGGATTGTAAACCGAGAGTCAAGCCTGCCGTTCACCAAAACCAAACAGATTTGCTGCTGCTCTTCATATGCAGACACCCTGGGATGCCCGGGTGGCCCGCAGCTGGCACACTAGTGGGCAATTTTTGGAAGTGTTTTGAGACTTGTGCTTTTGGGACTGCCGCAGTCATGACACCTACCATGACGAAACTGAAAACAGTCCAATAATTTGCAGCTCCACCAAAGGCCCATTTCTCTTTCTGATAAACCGTGTTTTCACCGTCATACTCAATGTGCCAGCTTTCATTATTGGTTGTAAAGGACCGGAGTTCCTTACCCTACTAGGCCTGTGTTAAAGACGAGCTCTCCAGCAGTCGACCTTTGATGTCCAAAGGAGAAGCCTTTCATCCTCGTCCCATCATCCAAGATCAAATGAGCGGCCTGCGCCTAGAAACGCACAAATGTATATTAGGCAAAGAAGACAGCAAGTAGTGCAAATTACAGATCCTCAAGGTAAGAGAAGGGCTGCCTTGATTAATCTGTACATGTGTCAGGAATTTGTGTAGACATTTTTTTACCAGCATATTATATATATATATATATATATATATATATATATATATATATATATATACACATACACAGTATATAGTGTGGCAGACGGCCGGGGCCTTGCCCAGTCAGGACGCCTGCCTGAGGAGAGGACATATCAACAGCAGTACCTCCCCTGGGACACGAGAGGGCAGTCCCCCTGGGTTGCATTGGGGCCACTGGCTTGGAACTTTGAAGCTCAGCCCTACTGGGGCCTGTGGCCACCGATACAGGGGCGCCTGGACAGCTCCGGAGCCTTGGTGGTCTGCAGCACTTTTGCCACACCTGGAAGTGCTGCCGGAAGATGATCGGGGAGCACCTGGAGCACTTCCGGGTGCAGTATAGAAGAGGCCGTCTCACTCCACTCAGGGAGCCGGAGTCGGGAGGCACAGGATGGAGCTTGCGGGAGAGGAGTGGAGGCGGTTAACAAAAAGGAAGGAAGGAAGGAAGGAAGGAAGGAAAGAAAAAAAGGACTGAGCTGAATTGTGGTGACTGATTAATGCATTGTGTGGTGCTCTAAAGCCGTAAGGAAAATAAACATGTGTGTTTTGGGACTTTGTGAGTCAGGGTCTGTCTGTAGCTGGGCTGATCTTCCACTATATATATATATACATATATATATATATATATACAGTAATCTCTCCTCGATTGCAGGGGTTGCGTTCCAGACCCCCCCGCGATAGGTGAAAATCCGCGAAGTAGAAACCATATGTTTGTATGGTTATTTTTATATATTTTAAGCCCTTATAAACTCTCCCACACTGTTTATAAATATTCCCCACAGAGTTATACAGCATAATCCCTTTGTATTCTCTTAGATATTAGGTAAGATTCATTGAAATTATGTACATAAACACACTGTTTATATACAGTAAAACCTAAATATTATTTTAAAGATATTGAGTGTCTCCGATATCACATATGTTACAGCCATTACGATAGACAGGCCACCAGCAATAAATACGTACAATGCAAGAAAAATAGTATACAGTAAATGTGTGTACAGTGACACTAAACGTACGTACATGTACTAAGCACTGTAAGAAGAAAATTAATTATGGTTACTCATCAACAATGACACGATGACTTGTCCGATAACAATGAGCTTAATTTTACTGCACAACAAAGGAGAGCGTTACAGCCCTTGTAAAGGAGCCACTTCAGGTGATTGTGTAGCACTGCCGTTGTTCTTCTTCTGGCAGTCTTCAATCCAAATCCCTAAAGCAGATTCCATCCAGACTACTGCCTTATTACATCCACTTACAACTTGTTTTGCACCCTGGTTAAAAGGACACTGCGGCCGTAGATCTTATATTCCTTTCCTACTTTTTAAATAAAAAGAATCGTAGCCTTCAACAAATCCAAAACGTTTACCTTTTCGGCAATCATTAACATCTTCTTCTTGCGCTTGGGCACGGCACCTGAAGCAGTAGCAGATTGTTTTGGAGCCATAATGAAGGGCTTGACTATGCACAAAGATAAACACTAAAGAGCACAACTCTTTACACAGCGAAGCACGTTGATGCTGAATGAGCGAGATGAGACTTCCTGGTTAACACTGCATAGCTCCTGCGTGCTCTGATTGGTTAGCTTCTCAGTCAGGAGAACTTAACTGCGTGCTCTGATTGGTTAGCTTCTCAGCCATCCGCCAATAGCGTCCCTTGTATGAAATCAACTGGGCAAACCAACTGAGGAAGCATATACAGGAAGTAAAAAGACACATTGTCCGCAGAACCCGCAAAGCAGCGAAAAATCTGCGTTATATATTTAGTTATGCTTTCATATAAAATCCGCGATACAGTGAAGCCGCGAAAGTCAAAGCGCGATATAGCGAGGGATTACTGTATACCGTTGCCTAAGTGACGCTCAGGACTAATGCATTTAACGTTTTCACAGACGGAGTAATGCTCAGGTCTAACGCTTACACGAGACGCGTCTATATCGTTGCCCGAGTGACGCTCAGGACTAACACTA
>JANRMT010062816.1:14564422-14582044 GCA_026402145.1 Polypterus bichir lapradei | reverse complement strand
TCTTTAATAAAACCCCTGTGTGCGTCCAGGTGTCCGTGTGTCTTCTGGTGAAGTGCGCATGCGCGGGGCCACACGGCACGTGTTCAGTCTCTTCCTGTGCATTCCCTGTGTGTGCAGAGAGAGAGAGAGAGAGAGAGAGAGAGAGAGAGACACACACAGGTGCGTGCGCGCGAGAGACAGACAGACAGACACGCAGGCCCGTCCGAGAGACAGACAGACACGCACGCACGCGCGCACACACACACACACACGCACGCACGCACGCACGCACGCAGGCAGGCAGGCCGGCAGGCCCGTGCGAGAGACAGACATGCACGCACGCACGCACGCACGCAAGCCCGCGTGAGAGAGAGAGAGAGACACACTCACACACACACACACAGGCAGGCCCGCATGGGGGACAGACACGCACGCACACACATGCACGCATGCACACACACACGCAGGTCCAGGACAGAGTCAGACACACACACACACACACACAGGCACACGCGTGCATTGTTGCAATGTTACTTTTCTTGGTTGTTTATTAGATTACGGATTTTTCAAATGTTCATTTTTTTCCCTGTGCTTAAAGCTCATAAAAAAAAGTGTTTTTAGTGAGCGGGTCGTAAGGCTATAGCGTGAACTCTTGCAGTGTTAGTTTTCTCTGTTGTTCAAGGTTTTCTTAGTGTTATTCAATGTTTTTACATTTATTTTACTATTACGCTGTGCATTCAATGGTATAATTAACTATATTTGTGCTTAAAATCTTAAAAAAATATATACATTTACATACAGTTCATACGGTCTGGAACGGATTAATTGTATTTACATACAATCCTATGGGGGAAATTACTTTGATTCCACCGAGGTTCCACTGTATTACTGTCTGACAAAATTACAGGCATTTTACGGAAATACAAACCAGTATTACTGAGAGAGAAAACTAAAGGCACAAAATACAGTGACGCATATTACAGCCACATACAAGGTCCCTTGCCATTTAATATAGACTGTTCCTACTAATGTTATGCACTAATGTTCAAGCGCCCGTTATTGTAATGGGCTTAATGTCTAGTACAAGAGTTCCCAAACTTTTTTCAGCCGCCGACCCCTTTACTAAAAACTTTTAAAACCGTCGACCCTCTAGTCATTTACTTTACTTACTCAAATTAATACATTTGTACAGTACTCAATATTAAATATTTCACTAGATATCAGATTTTAATCACTTGTAATTATGATTTAAAAAGATAAAATGGCTACGGAATATGGCATTATCTTGTGCAACATTTAATATCGAAACCTGCAGTAACGAAAATTTAAGCAAAAAAATACGAGCAGAGGTTTTTTTTTTTGTTTTTTTACATTTTTGACATTTATGAAATAAATATGTAAATTCAAAATAAGTACAAATAGTCCAAGCTGTACTGTCTACATTTCTTTTTTGGTTCAGTCATATTATTATCTGAAGAAATACAAACTTTTATTAACAAACAATTTCGACAGCCCCTGTGATTAAAAAAACAATAAAAACAATAAAGTATGTACTTACTTGAAACAGAAGATTTTTGTTCTTACTCGAATAAATAAACTGTGTCCTCCGATTTTCTTTTTCGTAGTACTGCTCCTCAATAAATAATTATATTCAAAGTTCAAATCACAAATAAGTACACGTCACATCAAACGAACCAATTTATAGTGTTTTATGAAAGCATGACCGTACAAGACTGATCAAATATCCATCGTCTCGTCCCACCGCAAGCAAGAGTGGACATGCAACGGTTTTTCATGTTCGCACTTGCTTTGATACGTTCGATAAGACAATGCACAGATACTGTATGTTTGTGTTACATGTATTTTCATGCATTTTTACGTGTGACTCTTTTAATGACACATTTTAACTTTTTGTTCGCAAGTTTGGTATGTAATGTGTTTTTATCAAAAAAGTGTTTTTTTGAATTATTTTACTTCTTAATTAGGTACCTATTGGAATCATAGATATTTTAAAGTAACAAACAAATAGCAGTAGTAAGGGGGTCTATTTTTGCTGTCGTTGACCCCCCAATTTTTTTATTGAAACTATCGACCACTTTGGGAACCCTTGGTCTAGGATTAAAAGTCAAGACGGAGGTAAAAATCTTAGGGGTAATTGTTGACTGTAATCTGAATTTTAAATCACATATTAATCAGATCACTAGTACAGCATTTTTTCACTTAAGAAACATAAGTAAAGTTAGACCTCTTATATCACTGAAAGATGCTGAGAAATTAGTTCACGCGTTTGTTTTCAGTCGACTAGATTACTGTAACGCACTCCTCTCAGGACTACCCAAGAAAGACATAAATCGTTTGCAACGAGTGCAGAATGGAGCTGCTAGAATCCTAACTAGGAAAAGAAAATCCGAAGACATTTCTCCAGTTTTGATGTCACTACACTGGTTACCTGTGTCATTCAGGATTGACTTTAAAATTCTGCTTATGGTTTATAAAGCCTTAAATAATCTCGCCCCTTCTTATATATCGGAGTGTCTGACACCTTATATTCCAAATCATAACCTCAGATCCTCAAATGAGTGTCTCCTTAGAATTCCAAGAACAAAACTTAAAAGAAGTGGTGAGGCGGGCGGCCTTCTGCTGCTATGCACCTAAAATCTGGAATAGCCTGCCAATAGGAATTCGCCAGGCTAATACAGTGGAGCACTTTAAAACACTGCTGAAAACATACTACTTTAACATGGCCTTTCTATAACTTCAATTTAACTTAATTTAACTTAATCCTGATACTCTATATGTTCAATTTCCTCATAATAACTATTCAGGGTAGCTCTACAATCCGTACTGACCCCTACTCTCTTTTCTGTTTCTTTTTCCGGTTTCTTTGTGGTGGTGGCCTGCGCCACCTCCACCTACTCAAAGCTTCATGATGCTCCAACAATGATGGATGGACTAAAAGGCAGAATTCTACGTGATCATCATCATCAAGCCCTTCAGTGAGAACCCTGAATCCAAAGAGGACTGTTTCATTTATGTTAGGTAGAATGCCCAGAGGGCACTGGGCGGTCTCACGGTCTGGAATCCCTGCAGATTTTATTTTTTTTTCTCCAGCCGTCTGGAGTTTTTTTTTTGTTTTTTCTGTCCCCCCTGGCCATTGGACCTTACTCTTATTCGATGTTAATTAATGCTGATTTATTTTGTTTTCATATTGTGTTTTTTATTTTTCTATTCTTTATTATGTAAAGCACTTTGAGCTACTGTTTGTATGAATATGTGCTATATAAATAAATGTTGTTGTTGTTGTTGTAGTATATACAGTAAATAAATTGTATTAGATGATAAGCACTACAGTTCCCATGATACTTTCGGACAGGACATATGGGGACTATGGGAGTGATGGGTGTTTTTGTGGAGTTTTTGGATCGAGTAATAAAAAACATGCATTGCATTCAGTAACCCGTTTGAGTCTTGACTTTCTTTAATCAAGTAAGACGGAGGTGGCATGACAGGCATCAGGTGACGCCTATGAAAACCAAAGCCTTGCTAGCCGTCTCCTTAAATGACGCACACTAGCAGGGATATGTCATTTGTCAGCATTTGATTAAACAAAAATGTGACGCGCTGGTCAATATCGTCCTGCTCTTCTGCAATTTCAAACAGGATTTGGCTTCAACACGCTAAACCCATTATTAATCTTAATAAAATGATTCCGTTTTCTTGAGAAAACAATTAAAAAAAAAAAAAAAAAAAAAACAATCTTGCACATCCTGTCTCGGCTTCTGTAATTAAGTTGTTTTATCGTTTATTTTGCAAAACTTTTTTGTGTCCGTTTGTTCTTTTATATTTTTTTATACTCGGATTTTAAGATTTTCTACTTCAGGCATCTTTTTTTTTTTTTTTTTTTAACTAACAAGCGTGTCAGGGGGTCTTCCCACCCTCGGGAAATTGCAGCATTTAGCGTAATTTGCTCGGGTGGGTTTCTGCTTGGCTTGCTGTTATTTGTCCTCATTAGGGTAAAGTTAAAGGAGAAAAACAGAGAGAGAGAGAAAAAAAAGGCAAATTAAGAAGCAAACAACAATAAGGAGTTAAACATTCAAGGACAGGTGCGTCCTGAAGGGCCGTGATGGCTGCAGGTTTTCATTCTAACCCTGTTCTTAATCAGTGTCCATTTTTTTCTCTGCTAATTAACTTTTTGCCTTCATTATAATTGACTTGCTATTTACGACGCGGACCCCTTAATTGGTTTTTTTTTTTTTCTTAATTAGCACCCAAACAATAATGAGACAGTGCTGCTGGAGCCAATCCCTGCCAACACAGGGTGCAAGGCAGGAAGCAAACCCCGGGCAGGGTGCGCGTGCACACACACACACACAAACACACACGGGACAATTTAGGATCACTAGTGCACCTAACCTGCATGTCTTTGGACTGTGGGAGGAAACCCACGCAGACATGGGGAGAACATGCAAACTCCACGCAGGGAGGACCCAGGAAGCGAACCCGGGTCTCCTAACTTCAAGGCAGCAGCGCTACCCACTGCGCCACCGTGCTGCCCTATATGTTACATGTTATATGTTAATTAAAATGAATTCAAAAGAATGCATGTTCTCCCCGTGTCTGCGTGGGTTTCCACCCACAGTCCAAAGACATGCAGGTTAGGCCCTAAATTGTCCCTAGTGTGTGGGTGTGTGTGTGTGCCCTGGGGTGGGCTGGCGTCCTGCCCAGGGTTTGTTTCCTGCCTTGCGCCCTGTGTTGGCTGGGATTGGCTGCAGACCCCTAACCCCCGGTGACCCAGTACTTAGGATATAGCGGGTTGGATGATGACCGACTGACAATAATGAGATCGAAAATGAGATAATACATGAGCAGCTAAATCCGTGTCCACCACACAATATCTGAAGATAACAAAAGATGAAGGTCTCAGTAACTTTGATCTGCTCAGGTCACCAAAACATTTTGACGGTGGTCTTAGAAAAAAAATGAAAATCAACAGGTTTGGAAATGTCTGCTCCAGCAGAACGAGAGCAACAACACGCCATGGAATTAAATAACAACATCAGCTGGTTGGGGTTTGAGACCACCCAACTCAGCTGGTCATCTGTTGGCTCTTTTTACATCTCAGTTTTGTTTGACTGCCATTAAAGGACAAAAGAAGAAATTCAGAGGACCGAGTCTTAGAAAGTAAGGCAATTAAAATGAAGGGAACGGAAATCAACCAACTGCAGAAACCGAGGAAAGTGACGGAGAGGAAAACCTGCAGCCATGGTGGCCCACCAGGTTTGGAGATGGACATCCCAGATGTAAAGGTGTAGTGCAAATAGTGTAATGAAAATTGCATAATTAGATCTGGACCACCCTATATTGTATAGTGCCTTATTTATGTCCTGTACAATGCCCCCAACATCCATCCAGCTCCCCATCCCCACCATATCAAGTCAAAGCAGTTGAGTTTGACGAGTGGTCTTCACGGAAAGCAGACGCAGGACGCTGTGACAAGTAAAATACAAGAAATTTATAAATTCAGATATTTGTACACATAAAGAAACAGATATGTTGTAAAAGAAGCTGATTAACATTAATGGAAATCAATAATATTTGTCCTTTGATGAACTGTTGAACTATGGGCAGTCGAGAGCATAATGGGGTAGCTATACAGCAGCATCTATAAGGCACAAAGCAGGAACAATTCCTGAACATGGCATCAGTCCATCGCACGGTGAACAGTCCCATATCATCAGCAACCCACTCAACCTGCATGTCTTTGGATGGAAAACCGGAGCACCCTGAGGAAACTCACACTAAAATGCGATGAACATACAAGCTCCACGAACCCAGGATGTGAACCCCAGTCTCCTTAACTGTGTGGAAGCACCGCCACCACTGCGCTGCGCCACCGCACCGCCCAGCAAAAATATATTTAAAAAAATGGTAAATCACTTGTAAATGTAAAAATCAAACTGCTTTGCTTTTCTGAACGTAAAGACAAAAAAGACGCGCTAAATAAAATACACAAATTAAAGGTAAAATGACAGGTTGCTTGTAAAACTATAGGAAACAAAAATCCTGCCGCCTTGTCAAGACCCCAGAAAAAAGTCTGAGAATCCGAAATCTGCTGGTAGGTCGCACGATGTTGGCCACGAGCCGTGCGGTGGGCACTTCCTATAAAATTTGTACTCACTTAGAGGGTCTCGCGTTTGGTGCTCCGTGACGAGCTGCAGGATTGAAAGCTCTGGGGTTTTAATTAACTGCAGCGAGCACATGGCCAAATATGTTCATGTCAATGGCACCCATCAAGACATATGGTTAGGAGAAAAGTGTCAGTACAGCGAAGGCAACGATATAGCGGGCTTCGCGTTAAAGCTGCGGTGAGGGATTCGAACATACAGTAAGCCGTGCGTTAACAAGTGTTAATGAATCAACAAGACGGGAACGAAAAGAAAAGAAATAACGACACGACAATTGCAATGCGCTTACCTTTACAGTAAATAATCGCAAACCATTTGTTCTCAGAGGGGATTTGCAGTTCACCGAATACAATCCACGCTTCAGAAGTCTCAGGAGTTTGAAAGACGTCAAAGTTCTGGACATTTTGAGAACGATCCCAGACACTTTCTTTTCCTTAATCTGATTACTGTAAGAATACTGTAAGTCCACCAGTGCTTATGTTTGGCAGAAACTTCAGATCGGCTAATTACTTGTGATCTGCCAACTTTCAGTCAATTTGTGCAAAGGTGACCCCCTTGACGAAGGGGGCTGATGAAACATTGCAATTTATGTGCGCCACCTGGCAGTGGAGAGTGAAGCTGTACCGTAATGTCTGTAATAGCGCATCCACGTTAGATCTAGCTATCTGTCCATCTATTATATTGCCTTTCATAGCTATCTATCTATTATATAGTGCATTTTTAGTCATTTATCTGTCGATCTCATATAGTGCTTTTCCTATCTATCTATCTCCTATACAAAGTCCTCATCTTATATAGTTCCTTATTTATTCATCTTTTATATAGTGGCTTATCTATCTACTGTTCTATGTCATGTATAGTGCCTTGCATATGTACAGTGTCTATATCTATGTCCTATACAATGCCCCCATATCTATCTATCTATCTATTATAGAATGCTGTTCACATCACTGTCTATTATATAGTGCCATTCACATCTGTCTCTTATATAGTGCCTTTCATTTCTATCTATCTGTCTGTCTGTCTATCTCCTATACAATGTCCCCATGTTTATCTATCTATCTATGTCCTATACAATTCCCCCATCTTATATAGTAGCCTATTTATTTATCTAATATATAGAGGCTTATTTATCTACTATGTCATGTCATGTGTAGTGCCTTATATATGAATCTATGTCCTATACAATGCCACCACATCTATCTACTGTATCTATCTCTGACACAATGCACCCACATTTATCTCTCTATCGTATAGTGCCTTATTTATGCCCTATACAATGCCCCCAACATCCATCCATCTATCTATCTATCTATCTATGTCCGATACAATGCCCCCATCTTATATAGTACCTTCTTTATTTATCTATTATATAGAGGCTTATCTATCTATGTCATGTCATGTATAGTGCCTTACATATGAATCTATGTCTTATACAGTGCCCCCCACATCTATCTATCTATCTCCGATACAATGCACCCACATTTATCTATCTACATGGTGGTCCAGATCTAATTATGCAGATCCAGATCATCTGGATGACATTAATTTATGTGGGGATGATTCCAGTTCAGCACAAAAATGATTCTTAATATCGTCAATTCGCACACTTCTCAATTGTCCAGGATTTTTCGTGTGATTTTCTATGTAATAAACTTAAGTTATAGTGTAATGAAAATTGCATAATTAGATCTGGACCACCCTGTATTGTATAGTGCCTTATTTATGTCCTGTACAATGCCCCCAACATCCATCCATCTATCTATGTCCTATACAAAGCCCCCATCTTATATAGTACCTTCTTTATTTATCTATTATATAGAGGCTTATCTATCTGTTTATCTATGTCATGTCATGTATAGTGCCTTGCATATGAATCTATGTCCTATACAATGCACCCACATTTATCTATCTATCATATATTGCAATGGTTCTCAACCTGTGGGGCGGGCCCCCCAGGGGGGGGCGCAAAGATGTGAAAAAAAGAAAACAAGAATCAAAAATATGAAAAAACATCTGTTGAAACCAAAACAAATGAACTTAAACCACATTCTGATACTAGAAAAATAAATAGAGAGTTAGATAAATGTCGATAAAAGTTAAGTAGGTATAATAAAATATGCATCTACATTTCAAAAAAATGTTAGGGGGGGCGCAATTAAAACTGTTATGAAAACTCGGGTCGCAAATACTTAAAGGTTGAGAAACGCTGGTGTAGTGCCTTATTTATGTTCTGTACAATGCCCCCAACGTCCATCTATCTATCTATCTATGTCATATACAATGCCCCCATCTTATATAGTACCTTCTTTATTTATCTATTATATAGAGGCTTATCTATCTATCTATGTCATGTCATGTATAGTTCCTTGCATATGAATCTATGTCCTATACAATGCACCCACATTTATCTGTCTATCATATCGTGCCTTATTTATGCCCTGTACAATGCCCCCAACATCCATCCATGTATCTAACTATGCCCTATGCAATGCCCCCATCTTATATAGTATCTTCTTTATTTATCTATTATAGAGGCTTATCTATCTGTTTATCTATGTCATGTCATGTATAGTGCCTTGAATATGAATCTGTCCTATACAGAGCACCCCAAATCTATCTATCTATCTTATCTCCGATACAATGCACCCACATTTATCTATCTATCATATAGTGCCTTATTTATGCCCTGTACAATGCCCCCAACGTCCATCTATCTATCTATCTATGTCATATACAATGCCCCCATCTTATATAGTACCTTCTTTATTTATCTATTATATAGAGGCTTATCTATCTATCTACTATCTATGTCATGTCATGTATAGTGCCTTGCATATGAATCTATGTCCTATACAATGCACCCACATTTATCTCTCTATCATATCGTGCCTTATTTATGCCCTGTACAATGCCCCCAACATCCATCCATGTATCTAACTATGCCCTGTACAATGCCCCCATCTTATATAGTATCTTTTTTATTTATCTATTATATATTGGCTTATCTATCCATCTGTCAAGACTGTTAACGACAGGAGCCCCTCACATCCAGGCTTGGTACCACATACCTTAGGTGAGCCCAGAAGGCGATCTGTTGGCACCCCCACAGATTTTCATGTTTTTTGTTAGAAATGTATACTTTTTTTTTTTTTTATCAAGATACCATCAAATTGATTTATTTACAGTCGAGACATTACTAGTGTTGCTATTGCTATTACTGTTTGAAATGACCAATTTTACATTTATTATTCACATATGATCATAAAGCCCCCGTTTCAGCAGTCATTCCTCAGTGTCCGAACGGTCGGCTCCCTGTGCTTATCCTGTTAGTTAGTTAGTCCTGTTTACATGCTAACTGCTTATTACAGAAACCTTTGTAGTGCCCCTTACCACCACTGACAACACCACTTTGGGTTGCAAGGCGCTGGCCTTCCTATACTTCAGTTTTGGGTTCCAAATGAAAACAGCGTTTTGAAGAAACATGTCCGTCTATTGATTTTTTTTTTTTTTTTGCAGAGTGAAGTGCAAGAACCTGAAGATTTCCTACAAAGGTGTCCATTATTGTCTTGAGACAAGAGGACAAACTGAATTTAACCAAGTTAGAAAAAGAAGGGGGAAGGCCAGGGTGGGCAACTGCCTAAGAGAAGAAGGTCATCAGAGTGTGCAGTTTGAGAAACACTCGCCTCACAGGTGCTCAGTTGGCTTCCTCCTAGATACCAGTGTCATCTACAACAGTGGAAAGACGGGACGCTGATATTTCCAAGAAAAGCCATTGCAATACAGTATGTCTCTTTATGTGTGTGTGTGTGTGTGTGCGTGATTAAAGTTATGTAAACGACATTCAAACCTCTGAAAGTGTGAAACCCTTCAGGCCGATCTAAATTTGACTTGATGCCCCGGCTAATCCTCCATCCTGGTTTTCCATTATTATTGCACCTTCACAAACTCCATTTCACCTCCTTAATGCCAGAGTCCCTTCTTTCTAAATTTGCACCTACTTTCAGTTATGTTTTAAAGTCCTGGCACCAGGGAGAGCAATTTTTCGTTTCCATTCCCATTTGGCACTCTAATCCCCCCCCCCATTTTTCATAATGAAGCCCCATTTGTTTCCCACATTGGTCTCTGGGGGATCATTTGTGATGACTCCAGACATTCCTGGCACGGAGCTCTCCAGCGTCTCCATCCCCTCCACTTCTTTTCTTCATTTCTCTTCAAGTGAGGTTGGTCCTTAGGGCTTCTTAGGTGTGTTGCTTTCTTCCTCTCTTCCTTCTCTTCAGTGACGAGCAAACCCCGCGGAGTTCTTTCTTGCTGCAATTCACGGAAAAGTTTGCAGACTTTAGCCGTACGGTGAACATCCAGGAAAATATTCGTCAAACGCAGCGCGTTCAAATTTCGGCAGTCGACACTACTGTACTCCTCATCTGCTTATCGCAGCGTTTCTCAACCTTTAAGTATTTGCGATCCGTGTTTTCATAACAGTTTTAATCGTGCCAACCTAACATTTTTTTGAAACCCTTATAAAATGTATTCCTATATTTTTTTGCTGCTTATAAACCGCTACAAGTTTTATTATACCTACTTAACTTTTATCGACATTTATCTTATCATATTATCAATATTTAATTTTTCTAGTATCAGGATGTAGTTTAAGTTCATTTGTTTTGGTTTCAATAGATGTATTTTTCATATTTTCGATTCTTGTTTTCTTTTTTTCATATCTTCACACCCATTTTTTTGTTACTTCCTTCGCGCCCCACAGGTTGAGAACCGCCGGCTTATCGACTTTCTCATCACATAACGAACACAACAGTGGACACTTGTTTTATAATTCTTTCTTTGTTTCTTCATTAAATAAAAGGCATGTCGTAATTGTAATAAGAAGAACAAGCTAAGTTTTGTTAAAATGTAAAACGTTTAGGCAAATCCTATTGCCCTTAGCGGCACCTGTCAAATGGTGCATATAAAATGTGATCTTTAAAACTGGCACGCCAGCTCACCATTACACCAGACTTTGTATAACTAAAGGTCAGGGGTCAGAAGTCAGGATCTGGCCAGGAGCCCATCTGCCAGTAGAAAAGTTAGAGGTCACCAACAGGGCCGGATTTTCCTATAGGCTAACTAGGCTTCAGCCTAGGGCCTCAAGATCAAGAGGGGCCTACATTCAAATTGTTAGCAATTTGAACAAACTTAAAAATGGGAGGTGAAAGGGCCTCATAAGTGGAATAGCCTAGGGCCTCTTTTCATCTAAATCCAGCCCTGGTCACCAAAGGGTGATGGAACCTGGCATTGGGACTGGCACCCCAAGAGTGAGGCCTTTAAGGCAGAGTTGGATGGGCAATTGGGACAGGTGGGTTTTACTCACTGTAGCTGCCATCTGCCATGGGCCATTGCACAAAATCTACATGTCTTCATTTGCTCAGCAGATGTTTTTTTTCCAAAGCGACTTACAAAGAAGATTAACATAAGTGAGTATCATCAGGCTGGGCAGGGGTCCCCAACTTACAGTATGTCCATGGCTGGGTTTTCCTTTCCATCCAATGCTGTTTGTGATCTAGTTTTAAAATACGCAGGTTCAGAAAATGAATGAACTTTTCTGCTTCAGACTAAAGAGGTGTACAATTAGAGAGTAAACGTTAAAGGAAAAGCCAAGTGAAAAAGTCTGAAGGAAGATAAACCACATATTTGTCAATATCTAAGGTCTT
This sequence comes from Polypterus bichir lapradei, assembly GCA_026402145.1. Classification (NCBI taxonomy): domain Eukaryota; kingdom Metazoa; phylum Chordata; class Cladistia; order Polypteriformes; family Polypteridae; genus Polypterus; species Polypterus bichir. The sequence goes on along the minus strand of JANRMT010062816.1, from coordinate 14,570,175 downwards.
CTTCGCCATTTGTAGGCACAGTCAGCACTCACACACTCAAGAGTGCCCTACTACAACTGGAGACTTACTAGGATAAACCTAAAGTAGGCTGATTTAGTTGCTGCAAGTCGTGAAGCACTATGACCGAGTTACTTGTGGCATCACATTAAGGCAGGGGTCCCCAACTCCGGTCCTGGAGGGCCACAGTGGCTTCAGGTTTTCATTCTAACACTTTTCTTAATTAGTGGCCTGTTTTCGCTGCTAATTAACTTCTTTTGAATTTATTTTAATTAACTTCGCTGCTGCCTCGAAGTTAGGAGACCCGGGTTCGCTTCCCTGGTCCTCCCTGTGTGGAGTCTGCATGTTCTCCCCATGTCTGCGTGGGTTTCCACCCACAGTCCAAAGACATTCAGATTATGTGCATTGGCGATTCTAAATTGTCTCTAGTGTGTGCGGGTGTGTGTGTGCGCCCTGGTTTTTTTTTTTTACCTCCTCCTCTTCCTCCTCCTCCTCCTCCTGCGCAGCACTTCAAACATTTAAAAAGCCTGTGCAGCAGCTGTCTTTATCATCTACTCTTTGTCTTTAATTTCCAGTCCCAGCCATGGTTAAATCTCTTGGCACAAAGTATCGTCTCGCGGGACAAAGGTTCCTGATATTTTTTAGTTTACAATTTAAAAACGGAATAAGAATCTGAAAATCTAACACCATCACATTAAAGTTTGATAAATTCTGAAAAGAATGCTACCAAACATATATATATGTAGGTTTTAAAATAAGCCCGATTTAAAGCGTGACAAAAAAAGTGACATAAAAACGTCACATAAAATCATTGCACAAAATCGTTGCACTTTTAGGCTTAGGATTTTATATATATATATATATATATATATATATATATATATATAGAGTAGACAGATATATATTGTAACAAAGGTGCTATATTGGCACCTCACCCGACACAGACTCACACCGGAGGCATGTATAAAAACCAAAGAAACTTTTATTTTTCTTCACCTGTGGGGCACATCTTCCCCACGTCCCACAGGCAAAACACAGTCCCAAAGCAGACCACAATAAAACACACACAGTATTTCTCTTGGCACCAAGCGTAGACCTCCTTCCAACTCTGGCTCCATGAGTGGTGGCTGCTGGCCCCTTTTATAGTCCACCCGGAAGTGTTCCAGGTGGTTGACCGCCGAGTTCCGGCCGCACTTCTGGGTGTGGCGAAAGCACTGCCCATAAGAGCTCAGGAGTCCCAGGTGCAGCACCTCCTGGCAGCGCCTGTGGGACCCAACAGGGCTGCACCCAACTCCAATTCCCATGGAGCCCTGCGGGAAACGGAGGCACCACTCCAACCCAGGGGGGCTGCCAACTAGTGTCCAGGGGGAGGTATTGCAAAGTTCATGGCTACTCCCCCTGAGCATATAGCGTCTGCCACAATATTATATATATATTATATTATATATATATAATATTGTGGCATATATATATATATATATATATATATATATATATATATATATATATCCATCCATCCATCCATTATCCAAGCCGCTATATCCTAACTACAGGGTCAGAGGGGTCTGCTGGAGCCAATCCCAGTCAACACATGGCGCAAGGCAGGAAACAAACCCCAGGCAGGGCGTCAGCCCACCGCAGATATATATATATATATTATATATATATATATATATATATACCGTATTTACACGTGTACCACGCGCGCATTTTTTCCCGAAAATTACCATTAGAAAATCAGGTGCGCGAAAGAAACGGCTGACTAATGGACTGAACGGTCTCCTCTCATTTCTCAAAGCTGTTATGTCAGAGTGGTGCAAACCTGCAAAGTGCTTGGATTTCATATTAAAAAAATCCTTATCCTTATCCCCAGTGTCTCTCTTGTCAAATCAGGGATTTCAGGTTTTGATTTTTAATAAATTTGGAGAAGAGCCAAGCAAAATGACACCTTTTATTGGCTAACTAAAAAGATTACAATATGCAAGCTTTCGAGGCAACTCAGGCCCCTTCTTCAGGCAATGTTTTCACTTTCTCAGTATGGATTATTGAGTACAGACTGGTGGGCACATTTCTCCATTGAAAATAAAATCTAGACCACAGTAAAGTGCGCAGAAGGTTAAGGGCCCTGAAGACTTTCAATATCCACAGATTCACTTTTTTTTTTTTTACTTGTTTTTATTTTACTGGCTGTTCCATCCTTTCCCTCAACGGGACCCCCGATTTGTGCCGTGTCCCACCTACGACTGCTGAATCAGCCACAGCCTGAGCAACTTCCGCTTGTGCTCCGCTTTGCAAAACCGCTGACTCATCAGTGCCTTTGGGACACAATGGAAGTGGAGATTAAAATCTGCAGCAGAGCCGCAAATTAAAAGAGAGCCTCGTCGTCCTAATGGCCTATTAACCCCCTTTACTCAAATAACCTTACGATGAGGGCATTCTTGCGTTTAAACTCTAACCAGGCTTGACTGACAGAAGCAGATTCCATTCACAGGGGTCCAGCAGTTCGGACAGGTGGAGGCCACTTGTCACCTCAGCGAACAGTTGATGACTGTCTCAGTGCCCGGGCAACAGCTGTTGGATTGAGCAGAGCGGGGATGGCAGAGACGCCCAGGATGGGGAGGATTTAAATGAGCGCACGCTGTATGGGATACTTGGGGGGGGGGGGGGTCTTTAAAAGTATATGAGCTACTTGACAGGCATGTGGGGTACACTGAAACACACAATACAGTCGGGTTTGTGAAAATGTCTGCCCTTGAATGAGTGAGCACACAACAGGAAGACCTAAAAGTCCACGTCAGAACATTAGAACAACCAAGACGAGAACAGGCCATTCAGCCCAACAAAGCAAAGTCCATGCTGGAGCAAATGTTCCACCACTTACAACTCAAATAGGACGTGTAACCAGGGCCGGATTAAGGTGGGTGCTATTGATGCCGCAGCATTAGGCCCACTCCTGAAATAGGCCCAGATGAAAACAGACGAGAATTCTCCGGAAGCTGAACCATTTTTCTTTGCTATATTAACCTCAAAATAATTCTTAGAATGAAATTTGGAGTCCGACTTTCGGACGCCTAGACACAGTGTTACTTATTATACAGTTACTATTGTTCTTTGCGCTGTGACGTAACTATAACGTCGTTGTGTTTATTGTTAACCGAAGATTTCAAGTTAATGCTATCGATTTTACGTTAAACAGTTCACTTAGTAATTTAGCTGCGTTTTTTGCAATATCTTGGGGATTCTTGCCACTTTATTATTGTTCGGTAAGCGCCACGTAGTAAATTTCTCACCTTTTAAGTTAGTTGTACAATAAAAATCGACGGCTTTTTAAATGGTTATCTGTAAAGGTAAAACTAAAAGCCGTCCCGCGGGCCCGGCATGGATGTTTAGAATTTTTTAAATCCTCGACAGCATTCTGGTCTATTGTGAAATTTAAATCGTGGACAAATTTTTACCCTCAAGAGCCTGAACTGAGTCACTTTGACTCAATGTCTCTGCAAATTCATTTTTTCTTACTCTGTTTCGTAAGAGAATTGTGAAATTTTGTGTATTTCATTGTTAGGTTTTCTGCATTAAGTGCACTTTTCAGACAATTGCTATTGAATGTTGATGTTACATAGTTTGATGTTAATCTCGAGTTGTTACGTCGTCATTATTATTCATGTTCAATAAAGGCTGGCTGGTTTGCACACTTCATCATGTTGTATGGACAAACCTGCCTACCATATCAGGAGTCCCAGGTGCAGCACTTCCTAGCAGCGCCAGCGGGACCCAACAGGGCTGCACCCTACTCCAATTTCCATGGAGCCCTGCATAAAACCGAGGCATCGCTCCAACCCAGGGGGGTTGCCATCTAGCGTCCAGGTGGAAGGTATTGCAAAGTTCATGGCTGCTCCCCCTGAACATATGTATATATTGTGGTGTATGGTCGGCCGTTTATCCCGGCCAATACCCCCAAGCCGCCAGGTGGAGTCCTCCCTGCAGTATGGAGGTCCCCCGAAGACCAGCAAGGCATCATGGACATTGCAGTTTTTATACGCAGCCCTGCTGGATACCGTGGGGGCCACTAGGAGACGCTGCAGGGGGGAACAACAGTTATTTACCCTATGCCCCGGAAGTACGTCTGAGTCACATGGACAAGGGGAATGACGTGCTTCCGGGGTGAAGAAAAGGACTTTTTACCTGACCCGGAAGTCATACAAGGTCACATGGACTGGGGATTGGGAACACTTCCGGGTCAGGGAATATAAAAGGATTGTGGGAGCTCCCAGACGGCGAGCTGAGCTGGGTGGTAGGAGGGCAACGCGTCTGGGAGTGGAGGATTGTGTATTATTGTTATTGTGATTTATTATATGAGTATAGTGGAGGACAGGGTGCTTTGTGCATTGTGGCGATTTAATAAAGTTACCATTTGGACTTTTACCAGGTGTCTGGAGTCGTGGATAGGGGTTCAAGGGAGCAATAGCGTCCCCTATCTGTCACAATATATATGTATATATACTGTATATACAGTATGTATACATATGTATATATATATATATATATATATATATATATATATATATACTCAGCAAAAAAAGAAACGTCCCCTGACTTTCAACTGTTTTTACTTTCAGTAGACTTAATGTGTAAATATTTGTATGAACACTAAAAGAGTCAACACCATAAGACATAAACTAAAAATGTTTCACAATGTGTCCCTGAATGAAGGGAGGCTCAAAATCAAAAGTACCAGTCAGTATCTGGTGTGGCCACCAGCTGCTTGAAGTACTGCAGTGCATCTCCTCCTCATGGACTGGACCAGATTTGTCAGTTCTTGCTGTGAGATGTTACCCCACTCTTCCACCAAGGCACCTGCAAGTTCCTGGACATTTCTGGGGGGAATGGCCCTAGCCCTCACCCTGCGATCCAACAGGTCCCAGACGTGCTCAATGGGATTGAGATCTGGGCTCTTCGCTGGCCACACTGACATTGCTGTCATGCAGAAACTCACGCACTTTTTGCCACGCCTGTCTGGTCCAGCGAAGGTGGGTTTGTGCCCATAGGCGGCGTTGTTGCTGGTGATGTCTGGTAAGGACCTGCCTTACAACAGGCCTGCAAGCCCTCAGTCCAGCCTCTCTCAGCCTATTGCGGACAGTCTGAGCACTGATGGAGGGATTGTGTGTTCCTGGTGTGACTCGGGCAGTTGTTGTGGCCATCCTGTACCTGTCACGCAGGTGTGATATTCGGATGTACCGATCCTGTGCAGGTGTTGTTACACGTGGTCTTCCACTGCGAGGATGATCAGCTGTCCTTCCTGTCTCCCTGTAGCGCTGTCTTAGGCGTCTCACAGTGTGGACATGGCAATTTATTGCCCTAGCCACATCAGCAGTCCTCATGCCTCCCTGCAGCATGCCTAATGCACGTTCACGCAGATGAGCAGGGACCCTGGGCATCTTTCTTTGGGTGTTTTTCACAGTCGGTAGACAAGTCTCTTTAGTGTCCTGCGTTTTTAGAACTGTGACCTTAAATGCCTACTTTCTGTAAGCTGTTAAGGTCTTAACGACCATTCCACAGGTGCATGTTAATTAATTGATTATGGTTAATTGAACATGCATGGAAAACATTGTTTAAACAATTTACAATGAAGATCTGTAAAGTTATTTGGATTTTTAAAACATTATTGTTGAAATACACAGTCCTGAAAAAGGGACGTTTCTTTTTTTGCTGAGTATATATATATATATATATATATATATATATATATATATATATAT
>JANRMT010062816.1:14515329-14536406 GCA_026402145.1 Polypterus bichir lapradei | reverse complement strand
ATATATATATAGTTTTGACACCACAGTGACTGCACCTAATTTCGTTATATTTGTTACAATGACAATAAAGATATTCTGATTTCTTTAATTAACATGCTGATTTCTTCCACAACGTGCAATCCGATTGGTTATTTTGCAGGAGGCCCTGCAGATGGACCCATCTCAAAGTCCGACTTGAAGGGGGTGAATACTTATGAGATCGATTATTTTGTGTTTTATATTCATAATTAATTTAGACCACTTTGACACTTTCTTGCCCGTGACCCACATGGCATGCATCAACACGATTTCATCCTAATTTCTTGCCACAATTTTGCTTTTAACCATACATTGTAAAGGCACAACGGAATGAAAAAAGCCTGTTACTTATTAATAATAATAATAATATTAATAATAATAATAATAATATTCATAATAATAATAATAATAATATTAATAATAAAAGAACAAAAGAAAGAAGATCAACCTGGCTCTTTAAGGGCCGAGAGCACCGACTTGCCGCTGGCGTGTTCCGAGTAAGTGAACTTCATCACGCAGTCCTTTTCCGTTTTGTACAGGCACAGAACGGTGTGCTGGTCGTCTGTTTCTGAAAGAATGAAAAGAGAAAACAGATTGGAAGGGGGGCCAGCAGACAATGGAGCTCACAAAAATGTGATATCATAAGCACGCGTACTTCTCCGGCATTCCAGCACTCTGGCAGAATAGCCGTGTCACGGTGGGCAAGGGAAACACGTAAAAATAATAACAAACCTTCTCTCTGATCCTCAGATCCTTTCCTGTGGTGTTTGATGCTGTGAGGAGCCAGGCCTTTGCTCTGACACTCACACACACACATATGGTCAACATTAAAACAGAAGCAATGGCCGCATCCACAGCGTGCCACTCAGAATGGAAGACCTACAGTCTGAAAATGGCAGACCCCAGCCACTGTATTCAGAAATTCAGCAAACGACCACACTTCCTGTTCAATTATCTTAATTGAGCGCTCTTCAATGAATAAAGGCTGCCAAGCACGTACGGTTACGTTAAAGCTAACAAACTGCACAGCATGTATACACATAAACACACAAATGACATTAAAGAGACAGTAAAAGGGCAAGTCGACATAAACAGTCCACTAATCCCACGAGGGGTGACCCAAAAAACTCCCGTAATCGGTCAATAGCACTGGAGAGTCGGGTGGAGTTACTGCCTCTACACTTCATAGACCAAATATCCTCCTGAGGACAAATAAAATCATATTTATGGTTGCAGACTTGTTCAGTGATTGATCTGCCAAATGGCACTGTTCTGAGTTGATCGAGGTGGGTGTTTCTGACATTTATTCTACTGTCGCGCGCATGACATTTGCAATTTTTTCTCTACAAGCTGGAAAAAGCACGTCCGGTCATATCAAACATTAAGAAAACGTTGACGCCGTTTTTTTTTTACGACACTGCTAAAATAAAGTGTTTCCCTGGGTACAGAATACTAATCAGAAACATTACACTGAACTGCTGGGGTGTCTGTAGGAAAACCAAAACGTCCAGGGTAGTGGCGCATGTCAAACTGCCACTTTGTACAATGACAGTCACACTGCAATGTCAGACAAAGAGTTTTTGACCAATAAAACAATATGGTTGATGCCTCACCCACCTCCACCTGTATTCACCAGATCTCTCTCTTAGTGACCTTGTTTGGTTCCCAAGATTAAAAACTGAGACGACTTCATACTGTATTAGAAATCCAGGAAAAAACTGCAGGAAGCTCTAGACAGGGTAAACCAGGAAATGTTTCCAGGAATGAAGGAGCACTGAGACAAGTGTTTCCAACTCAAGGTGGAGGATTTTGACGTTGATTAAAATGGAATTGCTATAAGTTGTTTAATAACTCTGCAGTGGGCTGGCGCCCTGCCCGGGGTTCGTTTCCTGCCTTGCGCCCTGTGTTGGCTGGGATTGGCTCCAGCAGACCCCCGTGACCCTGTAGTTAGGATATAACGGGTTGGATAATGGATGTTTAATAACTTTTTTCTTTTTGTTTAAAAATGTCAGGAATTTTTGGGTACCTCCTCATATAACTGAAATGGAGCCAGTTAATAACAACAACAACAGCATTTACTTATATAGCACATTTTCATACAAAAAAAAATGTATCTCAAAGTGCTTTAGATAATGAAGAATAGAAAAATAAAAGACACAGTAAGAAAATAAAATAAGTCAACATTAATTAACATAGAATAAGAGTAAGGTCCGACGGCCAGGGTGGACAGAAAAAACAAAAAAATAACTCCAGACGGCTGGAGAAAAAAATAAAATCTGCAGGGATTCCAGAGCATTAGACCGCCCAGACCCCTCTGGGGGACTTAATACTTAAGGAGAGCAGGATAAAAACTCCACTGAGCGGCAATCTTGGAAAAAATAAACAGAAAGAAATAATAATAATAATAATAATAATAATACATTTTATTTATTTGTAGGTGCCTTTCTAAAAACTCAAGGACACCGAACAATAGACAAAACACAGATTATAAACAAAAGTAAAAAATATAGTAGGTAGAAACAGACAGAACAATTGTAATCAAGAGAAAAAGCAGTCTTAAGCAAATGAGTTTTAAGTTTAGATTTCAAAAGTGAGAATGATTCAATATTTCTAAGCTCAGGTGGTAGTGAGTTCCAAAGCTGGGGAGCAGAGCAACTGAATGCTGTGCCCCCCATAGTGGTAAGACGGACGAAGGGGACACTCAAGTGGATGGAGGAAGAGGATCTGAGGGTGCGGGAGGGAATGGCAACATGGAGGAGGTCAGACAGATATGGAGGGGCGAGGCTGTGGAGAGCCTTAAAAGTTAGTAGGAGAATTTTGAATTGAATTCGGAACTGAACTGGCAGCCAATGAAGCTACTGCAAAACGGGAGTGATATGGTGAAAAGAGGGGGTTCTAGTAATGTTGCAGGTGGGCAGCTGAATTCTGGACCAGTTGAAGCTTATAAAGAGATTTGCGGGAAAGACCAAAGAAAAGGGAATTGCAATAATCGAGACGAGAAGTGATAAGGCTGTGAACAAGGATAGCAGTGGTGTCGGGAGTGAGGGAGGGGTTCAATAATGAAGCGATCCCTAAGCGAAGAGTCCATGCTTGTTTGGCTTCAACTAAACTAACACCAGAGTGCTGGGTTGTGCGTGTTCAAACTACCCATAAGCCATCACAAATGTGTTGCATTGCATCAGTTTCTATCCAGTGAGTTTACAGCATAGTGTTCAGATTGCCTTTATTTTTTAATTAACCCTCGTACCCAGCCAGATCAGAGACTAATAAGACAGACAGCACCCTGGTAGCTTATCAGGTTGAATTATTTTAACCAACACATCTGTACTCTGCTCATATCTTCTTCTATAATACACTACTGTGGCTGTCCGCTACCTGTACCTCGCAAACCGTTTGACCTGAAATTTGGTACACGTATACTACATGATGTCTACTATCTGTTTTAGCGGTGATGATTGACCTCCAAGGTTTTTTATTGTTTTTTTTTATTTTATGGTAGAATCAACTCTTGGCGGCAGGGTGGCCGTGCGGCACCTGCGTACGGGTGCCGTTCTCATTCCCTACCACCTTTGCCGTCACTTCCCCTACCTCTTCATATCTTAAATCTTTCTTGAAGCAGATTGAAGTGCGAGCTTAAGTGAAAAATTAAGGAAAACGTACTCAGTAATTGCAACACAAACACTGACTTAATCAGCTTTAATGCGAAAAGCGGGGTCGCTAGGGTGGCGAAAAGAAAAGCTGCTCAGGAAGCGGCAAGCGCATCAACCTCTGAGCAAACGTACAGAGAAAGAGGATGAAGACTAGGAATGCTCAAGTCAAGTGTGCAGTGCGCCATTACTGCTCTTAGCCATATTACAGTATCTATGACAAATTAAAAAATGTGTTAACTTTTCTCCTACCTGTTCTTGTGCTTCATCTAGTCACTTGGGATTATAGAATATAAAAGACTTGGGAAAAGTGTTGAACTACAGTAACAATCAACCCAAACCGAGTGGTAAGAATATGGGATTGGGGGCATTGTGTTGTGGTGTACGTAAAAAAAAGAGTTTAAAACAGAAAATCGGGTCACCCTAGGACCCTACCATGACAGAAGAGGAGGATAAAAACATGTCCCTGAACCTACGGGTGTGTGAGAGCCAATCATGGTGAATGAAGGAAGTGTTAAGGTTGGGTTAGGGTTAGGGTTAGAGGTCTTAAAAAATCCTGTTTGCCCCATTGTAAAAAAAAAAAAAATTTTTAAATAAATAAAAAGGAGGACCCTGTTGAAAAACAGAACACACTTACCGAGTTTATCCACTGTGACAATCTCATCTTTGCAAAGTTTTTCGCACGTTTGGTTGTCCGCGAGTCTTCCCGAATTAAAGAGCCGGCACTCAATACATTCTCTAGAGAAAGAGACAAGAACAAATAAAGAACATCAATCTGTCTTTGCTGTCTGGATTGGCAATCAAATGAGTGAAATGAAAAAATATAAAGAGCATACAAGTAGAAGGAAGCACTCTTTGCGCAAAACAGTAAACTAATTTTTGGATAAACCTGAATGTTTCTCAGTTTTGAATTGGCAAATTCGTAAGCCAGTGCTTTTCAATGCGTACTCAAAAAAAAAAGTGTTCAGCGCGCTGTGGTTGAGACATGTAACTGAAAACTGAACTGTCCTTACAAGCTTCCTTGAAGAATAAATGTGGTCAGTTTCAACAAAGTTCACTGGGAGCAGACAGACATGGCTACCTCAGTAGGTGCTTTTCGTAATATATGTCAACACAATCTGTAACAATCTGTTTAAATTGTACATCCACATCCTCATACGCAAGCAGCAGAATTGCAAGTGGCTAGTGTATAGCGCCCGCCCGAGGGTTGGAGAGCAAAGCTAGTAGTCTATAATTCGTTTAGGCCACTTTCACATTGACTTTGAAGGCTCTCCTTCTGGGTGCGGCAGCGTCCTGGGTTCTCCCTGTGTGGAGTTTGCATGTTCTCCCAGTGTCTGCGTGGGTTTCCTCCGGGTGCTCCGGTTTCCTCCCACAGTCCAAAGACATGCAGGTTAGGTGCATTGGTGATCCTAAATTGTCCCTAGTGTGTGCTTGGTGTGTGTGTTCGTGCCCTGCAGTGGGCTGGTTCCCTGCCCAGGGTTTGTTTCCTGCCTTGCACCCTGTGTTGTGTTGGCTGGGATTGGCTCTAGCAGAGCCCCGTGACCCTGTAGTTAGGATATAGAGGGTTGGATAATGGATGGATGGATGGATGGATTTGAACATTGTGTGTCCTTGGTGTCTGTCTGTAGCCGGGCTTCTTTTACAACCCCAACTGGGGCTGAACTCTGTCTTTGATGCTGGTGGCTGCACACACACACTTCTCTGAACGGATCAATGGATTTCTACCCTGACAGATATTGACAGGTATGGGTAACCTGTTGAAGTGAGACCGAGGCGTACAATCGTTCTCCACAAACATGGAATTCCTGGTAAGTGTGGGTCATAAGTTTGCACTGATTAAGCCCTTGTCCTTTGTACACATCACCCGTCGCCATTGGATGGACAGATGGATGGGCTCTCCTTCTGTTGATCAGTGTCAAAAAAGCCAAATTAAATCCTATGTGATTCAAAGTTGCGTAACAATAAAAAAAACTGAAAACGTCTAAAGGGGTGAATACTTATTACAGGCACAATGCATTGCAGACATACACAAAGCAGTGAGCCACAGTGATTAGCAAGTCCCTTTGGAGGAACATCTCAACGTTCAATTGTGCCTCTGATCCATTAAAATGTGTCCAACCTTGCTGGTCACACTTATCAGTGAAGCTTTCCAGAACAGCTGCATCTCCCTTAAAAACACATGGGGAAAATGTTCAGCGCTGGCTGTCTGCTGCTGGCAGGTCTTCAAGTTACAAGACGGCCGCCCGGCTGTAACTCCTTGACAAGGCTTTGTGACTTAATTTGGCTTCTCTTGCAGATGTATGCCGAATTTTAAATACTTGATTGATTAAGTTAGGTTGGTTTTCTGCAGCATGCAGCGGGTAAAGACTGAAGCCCTGCTGCCAACAAACCCTCACTGGCAATAAACAAAGATCAATGGGCAGACGGTCTACTGTAGTGCCAGGATGCACCCCTCCCATGTTTTAAGCTGCCCTTCTTCCCCGGTTAAGATAGAAATCTGTGTACGCCCTGGATCCTTGGGACCACTGTCTCATCTGCAGGCCGAGTTACTGGTTGGTCCTTGAAGAGGAGCTTTTCAAAAAACACATTTATGGGCAAAAAGGGCAACACAGCACCTCGCAGATCCAGCATCCTGGTTTTTGAAATCCCATGCCAGCTCATTGTCTGCATGGACTAGGCATGTTCTGCAGCTTGCCAGTGTGGGTGTTGTTCTTCTTCTAGGTACTCCATTTTTTTATCCCACAACTTCCAAGGCACACGGGTCAGATTAACTGGCGATTCTAGATTGGCCCAGTGTGGGTGAGGGTTCCCTGCAGCAGGTCCTAGGCTGGTTGCTGCCTTATGCCCAAATGCTGCCAACATAGACTCGACCATTCATGGCGTGTGGGGACTATGCAAGCTTTAAGAATTTTACATTGACTTCAAAGTAAAATACATCATCATGGTTATGACACTGGTCACCCAATGCCCTTCTACCCTGTGGCAGAGAATTAGAAAACTGATGGATGGATCAGTGAGTGTACTCTGTATGGAGTTAAACAAGTCATCCTAGGGTGACTCCTACCTTGCCACGGCCCTGTGATGAAAAATCAGGTCCTTTAAATGGGACGGGAGGATCAATCAATGAAATGATCCTAAAGTCTCCTGCCCGTCGGTCTAATCAGTCAGGCTGTATTTTGGATGGTGGCTTTTCTGTTTGGCTCCGTCATGTAATCTTATGCAGGTCAGGTGTGTTTTCAGTCTGTTTATTTTATCTTCTCATTCGGGACCACAACTTTGCTTTGGAACATTACAGTGGGTTCAGAAATTACTCAGGCCTCTACACTTTTTGCACAGTTTTAATTTTGAATGAATGAATTTGACATTTTTTCCATTGATCCATATACACTCAATACCTCATAATGACACAATTAAAAGATGTCTTCAGAAAGAGTGGATATTTATTAAAAATCAGAAACGGAATACTTTACAGTTGTGCTTGAAAGTTTGTGAACCCTCTAGAATTTTCTACATTTCTGCATATGACCTAAAACATCACCAGATTTTCACTCAAGTCCTAAAAGTAGATAAAGAGAAACCAGTTAAACAAATGAGACAAAAATATTATACTTGGTCATTTATTTATTGAGGAAAATGATCGAATATTACATATTTGTGAGTGGCAAAAGTATGTGAACCTCACGGATGATCAGTTAGTTTGAAGGTGAGGTGTCAGGTGTTGTCAATCAATGGGATGCCAATCAGGTGTGAGTGGGCACCCTGTGTTATTTAAAGAACAGGATCTATCAAAGTCTGCTCTTCACAACACGTTTGTGGAAGTGTATCATGGCACGAACAAAGGAGATTTCTGAGGACCTCACAAAAAGTGTTGTTGATGCTCATCAGGCTGGAAAAGGCTGCAAAACCATCTCTAAATTTAGAGTTTGGACTCCACCAATCCACAGTCACACAGATTGTGTACAAATGGAGGAAATTCAAGACCATTGTTACCCTCCCCAGGAGTGGTATCACTCCAAGAGCAAGGCGTGTAATAGTCGGCGAGGTCACGAAGGACCCCAGGGTAACTTCTAAGCAACTGAAGGCCTCTCTCACATTGGCTAATGTTCATGTTCATGAGTCCACCATCAGGAGAACACTGAACAACAATGGTGTGCATGGCAGGGCTGCAAGGAGAAAGCCACTGCTCTCCAAAAAAAAACATTGCTGCTCGCCTGCAGTTTGCTAAAGATCACGAAGACAAACCAGAAGACTATTGGAAGAATGTTTTGTGGACGGATGAGACCAAAATAGAATTTTTTGGTTTAAATGAAAAGCGTTATGTTTGGAGAAAGGAAAACCCTGCATTCCAGCATAAGAACCTTATCTCATCTGTGAAACATGGTGGTGGTAGTGTCAGGGTTTGGGCCTGTTTTGCTGCATCTGGGCCAGGATGGCTTGCCTTCATTGAAGGAACAATGAATTCTGAATTATATCAGAGAATTCTAAAGGAAAATGTCTGGACATCTGTCCATGAACTGAATCTCAAGAGAAGGTGGGTCATGCAGCAAGTCAACGACCCTAAGCACACAAGTCGTTCTACCAAAGAATGGTTAGAGAAGAATAAAGTTAATGTTTTGGAATGGCCAAGTCAAAGTCCTGACCTTAATCCAATTGAAATGTTGTGGAAGGACCTGAAGCGAGCAGTTCATGTGAGGAAACCCACCAACATCCCAGAGTTGAAGCTGTTCTGTACGGAGGAATGGGTGAAAATTCCTCCAAGCCGGTGTGCAGGAATGAGCAAAAGTTACCGGAAACGTTAAGTTGCAGTTATTGGGGGTCACACCAGATACTGAAAGCAAAGGTTCACATACTTTTGCCACTCACAAATATGTAATATTCGATCATTTTCCTCAATAAATAAATGACCAAGTATAATATTTTTGTCTCGTTTGTTTAACTGGTGTCTCTTTATCTACTTTTAGGACTTGAATGAAAATCTGATGATGTTTTAGGTCATATTTATGCAGAAATATAGAAAATTCTAAAGGGTTCACAAACTTTCAAGCACAACTGTAATTCATTTAAATGTTCAGACCCTGCTCCAGCACTACAAATTGTGCTCAGGTGCCACTTGGTTTAAATCTCCGTATGATGTGCCTTGACTATAGTTTGATTGGACATCGTTTAGAAAGGTCCACGTGGACCTGTGTATAGGAGGTCCCACAATTCACACTGCATGTCAGGACAAAAAACAAGTCATTAATCTGAGGAACTCTTGGTAGACTTCCATGAACAAACTGTGGTGAGTCACAGATCAGGACAAGGGGTTAAAATCATTTCTAAAGTGTTCCCAGAAACACCCTGTCCTGGACATCGGGATACCCCCCGATGGAACAACCAAGAATCTTCCTAGAGTTGGTCGTCCAGCCAAACTGAGAAACCCAGGAATGAAGGTTTAGGGAGGTAATTATGAACCCAGTGGTCACTCTAACAAAGCGTCAGAAGTCCTTTCCCGTGTTGGGAAATCCTGTCGGAAGAACAATCGTTGCAGCAACCCACCATCATTGACTAGTTTATGGTAGACTGGCTAGATGGAAGACACGCTTGAGTAAAAGGCAGTCAAAAAGTTCCCGGAATAGAGATATAGCGGGATAGTGAGGGAGATCAGAAGCCGCACACATTATTGTAGAGTGGAGCGCTGCACGTCTATAGACCAGTTACAACAGGTCTAGATTGGTTTAGGTGTGTTTTAATTACCGTTTGAGTTAGACGTGTGCATAGTCAACGTGCTAACATCAAGTTGATGAGCAAATTGGGGAAATCGGCTTCAGATATGCTAGCGGCACTGCAGCAAGTTTATGGTGCTGATGCACTAAAGAAAACCACAGTTTAAGAACTTTTCAGAAACAGATCTCCAGAGACAAAGATGTGAAATTCCATCTGATCCGTGATCAGCAGCATCGGAGCAAACTTTGTGCAGACACGTCTCATCTTCAAATCTTCAGTCAGAATCGCCTGAATTGATCTGTGGGAGTTACCAACTTTGTGCTCCAACTCCGCGATGGTTATTTTTCGATCAGCTCCAGCCAGTTGTCACAGTTTTTCAATCTTTTCTTCATTTCTGGACGTTCTGGGCCTCCCACTATGTGGTTCAGCCTCTGTCTCTTGTCCATTCTTAAACCGGGAAAACCAGTCGCAAACAAAATTATCACAAAATGGCGGACAGTTATTGACTTACAATTAAATTTGAATGCAGTTCCTCACTTTGAAATGTCTCGAATGTTGGTAAAATAACTTTACATTGTTTGTCACCGGCGCAGCCATTTGTTGCTATGTCGTCTAGGAAACGAACTGGAAGTTTATGGCGTGTGACATTAATGACACGACGGGGTGTAAGGTCAGTACTGATGTCCCATGTCTACATGAGCTAAATCCCCGTATCTTTAGCATAATTCAAGTTCTTCTTTTCAATCTTCTTGTTTCGATTTATTAGACTAGAGGGCTCTGCCCCCTGCTCTCTTTGCTTGCCCACCCCTGGGTTTGTTTTACCGGATATACAATTTAAAGAGATTGTTATTTTCATGGGAATTGTTACATATGCATTATTTTCACTTTTCCTTGTAAAAACAATACTTGTCCTTTATTTACGGCCCTGGGCGTGGTTAATTCTTTCTGGCAGGACATATAACGCTGCTCACACTGTGAAGGTGGGACGTCTAAATGCACGCTAAGGAGATGCCGTTCAGATTACCTGCTGTTGCTGCTGGCGAGCTGCATTTTTTGCTTGTCGCGCTTTGTGTTGATCATTTCAAAGCCTGTACAGCAGCTGTCCTTTTGCCACTTCGTGTCTCTGCCGCTCGCGTTGTGAAGGGGGGTGCTGAACGCACACTAAGGAGTTGCAGTCGGATCATCTGCTGGCGAGCTACGTTTTCTGCTTGTCGCGCTTTGCGTCGATCATTTCAATCTATTAGATACGCTTACGCTCACAGCAGTTGTCATTTTGCCACTTTGCGTCTCTGCCGCTCGCGAGAAGGAGAAGCGGTCGGATCATCTGCTGGTTTTACTGCTGCTGGCGAGCTGCATGTTCTGCTTGTCGTTGTTTTAAGAGCTGGGAGCACATGATGTCTGTCTGCCAAAAGCATTCCAACAACTGCTAGGTTAGATGTCCGTGAACTTATTTTAAATGTTGTCTCACTGCCATGTCTCGCGTGACATTACAGTGTCTCTCGCAGAACATCAAATTGTCTCCCGAGAAGATCATGTCTTCGTTTATAGTTTGATGACAGCCTTCCAGTTCTGATCGTTGCCTTGACCTTTGTCTACATCTCCTCTCCTGATTCTTACCTCTTTCTCACTGCTATATTTTCCCCATCTTAGCAGCACATTTCAGCTTTTGGTATTTAAGTATTCCTGGCCTTTCACCTTGGATTGACTCAAACAATGAATGTCTCTAATTTTTAACCCCAATCCCCAAACGTGAATAGTAGATTCATATCTGAATCAATATTTTCCCTCGGTGAGACTAAATGTGAGTATGGATGTCTTTGTGAATTCCTAATAGAGAATGGTGACTGCTTGGGAGAAGGTTTCTGGATTGTTCCTCATTCAGGGCAGCAGCATCAGGGGCTCTGTGACCCTGGAATGGGTTAAGTGGGTTTGGGAATGAAATTATAAAACTGAATCAACCTGTAGTCAAACTGTATTATGCATAAGATGCTATGCAGCAGTAAGGGAACAAAACTGAAAGCCTACACTCTTCCAATAAAAAAAAGAATAAAAGGCAAAGCTGGCACTTACCTCTTAGTACCACATGCATCGGGGCAGGTGGGACATTTCTCACAAGTGTCACCAAAGGCTCCTGGTTCACTACACTGGCATTTGCCACAAACACAGGTCCCACGGCCGCTGCACATCTGGCCATCGTTTGAAAGACAAGTATCTGTTTCTGTAGAACAGTGGCAGTTGTCCCCGATGAAGCCAGCGTGACACTTGCACTCTCCACAGTGGCACTCTCCATGGCCTGGAATAAAACCAGATGCGGATTGTTAGTCAATCTATTAGATACGCTTACAATAAACTAACCAAAACGCACACATATAGTGCATATGTCAATTATATCCCAAGGGTCTTATTTACGGTGCCTTCAGAAAGTCTTTCAGACTTTTTTTTTGACATTTTTTTGTGTTGCATCCTTGTGCTAAAATCATTTTAAATTCCTTGTTTCCCCTCATCAAGCAATACACCCAAAAGACAAACCAAACACAGGATTTAACACATTTCTGTTGTGGTCCCCGGCCGGGGCTGGAGCCCGGCCGGGACGCCCAGGAGGACGTGAGGAGGGCTTGTGCCTCCTCCAGACCGCGAGGGGGCGTCCGTCCTGGTTCTGTTGGGGGTCGCGGGTGAAGGGCTTGGAAACCCAGCCCTGTAGGGACCCGTGGCCACCGCCAGGCGGCGCCCCGATGCCGGTTTATCCCGTGTGGTCCCCGGCCGGGGCTGGAGCCCGGCCGGGACACCTAGGAGGACCAGAGGAGGGCGTGTGCCTCCTCCAGACCGAGTGGGGGCGTCCGTCCTGGTTATGCAGGAGGCCTCGGGTAGGGGGCTTAGAAGCCCAGCCCTGTAGGGACCCGTGGCCACCGCCAGGCGGCGCCCCAGTGCCCATTTATCCCGGGAACCCGGCACTTCCGCCACACCAGGAAGTGCCGGGGGGAAGACGACAGGGGCTACACGGACGGCTTCCGGGTGCGCAGCTGGCACTTCTGCCACACAGGGGTGTGGCTAACATTAATTGCCGGGGAGCAGCTGGAGCCTATCCGGGTTCCCATAAGAGGGGCCGCCTCCCTCCAGTCATTAGTGGATGTCGGGTGGAAGAGGACAGAGCTGGAGAGAGGACGGGAGGCGGTCGAGAGAAAGGCACAGTGACTGAGAGTGTGGCCTGGACTTTGGGGAGTCGGTGCAAGAGGCACTGGGGTTTGTGAGCACGAACTGTATATTTTTGTGTAAATAAACAGTGTGTGGTGAAACCATGATGTCCGTCTGCCTGTGTCCGGGGCCAAGTTCACACTGTATATTTATTAAAAATAAAAACCTGAAATTTCACATCGACCCTCGGCTCAGCCCTCAGCTAGCAGCCAAACCACATGCGCTTCAGAAAATGTCATCCACCTGAAGCTCAGCATGTTTGGGACCGGCCAGGACTTGGATGGGAGACCATCCAGGAAAAGTTGGGTTGTTGCTAAAAGAGGTGTTGGCCAGGCCAGCAGGGGGGCGCACCTACCCTGTGGTCTAAATGTGGGTCCCAATGCCCCAGTGTAGTGATGGGGACACTGGGCTGTAAAAATGGCATTGTCCTTCGGATGAAATGTAAAACCGAGGCCCTGACTGTCCGTGGTCATAAAAGATCCCTGGGCATAACTTCGAAAAGAGCAGGGGGGTATCCCGATGTCCTGGCTGAATTGCCCTCCATGGCCTAGTCATTCTGGCCCCCTAATCATCCCCTGTCTAACTCTAACTCTTCACCACCTAACAGCTCATGTATGGTGCAAAAATGGCTGCTGTTGCATCATCCAGGTGGGTGGTACACAATAGTGGTAGTTGAAGTGGCTCCCCACTCACTAAAGCGCTTTGAGCAGTGAAAAAAGCACTAAATAAATGCAAAGAATTATTACTATTACTTTATTGAACCAAGTATTGCAGTTATTGCAGCCTGGGGTCTAATATAACATGGTTCATATACCGAGATTTGGGGATTTTTTGTCATTCTTCTCTGTAGATCCTCTTACATTTGTGTCAGGTTGGATGGAGTCCATCAGTGGACAGCTATTTATATATACATGTGGCATATGAAGACTGTTTCTGATCTGTCGGACAGGTATTGGGGGCTTTTTCTTGACCATAGTGAGGATTCTTCTGCCATCAGCAGAGGAGGTAATCCTTGGCATACCAGTCCCTTTGTGATTACGGAGCCCACCAGTGTGTTCTTTCTTCTTCATGATATTCCAGACAGTTGATTTTGGTGATCCTACCAAGGTCTCCAATGCTTTGATTCTCACTTTTCAGCCTGATGATGGCTTCTTTGAATTTCATTGGCGCAGCTCTTGTCCTCATGTTGAACAATGGCAACTACAGTTGGAACATCAGTTGGAATCCCATTTAATTTTATTGAATCAGCCCGCAATCTAGGAGTTATTTTTGACTCTAGCATGTCATTTAAAGCACATAATACAAAGTTGTCCAAATCAGGTTTCTTCCATCTTAAAAATGACTACTGCAATGCGGTGTTCACTGGATGTTCAAACTGTTCTTTATTCAGCCTCCAGTTAATCCAAAATGCTGCTGCAAGAATTATTACAAGAACAAGAAAATACGAACACATAACTCCAGTTCTTAAATCCTTACACTGGCTCCCGGTTAAGTTTAGGGCAGATTTCAAAATCCTCCTTTTAACATATAAAGCCTTAAATGGCCAAGGTCCGGCTTACTTGTCTGAACTTATCATGACTTACAAACCAGAGCGCACATTAAGATCTCAAGACGCCGGTCTGCTTAGGATTCCAACGATTAATAAAATAACAGTGGGAGGTCGAGCTTTTAGTTCCAGGACCCCTAAACTGTGGAATGATCTGCCTGCTACTATAAGAGATGCCCCTTCGGTCTCAGGCTGAAGACCCACTACTTCAGTTTAGCACACCCTGACTAGAGCTGCTGATTAACTGTACAGACTGCATCTCTGTTGTTAGTCATTAGCACTAAAACATAAGTAACATGATAGTTAGAATTGGATACTATTCTCGGTACTCAAATGTGGCACTTGGTGCCACGGCCCACCTGCCAAGTTGTTTTGCCTGCCTAAGGTAGTCATCCCTGATGGAGGATCACAAGAATCGTGGGAAAGAGGGGTCCTTTCATCGGATTGGCTGGCCCAGCACTGTTTCAGCTGTGGAATGGCTAAATGGGGGTGGCAGCTTGATGGATGAGGTCTCCAGGACTCTAAACAAATCCAAATCATATTATGTCATATCATCCATCCATTTATCCATTATCTAACCTAACTACAGGGTCACGGGGGTCTGCTGGAGCCAATCCCAGCCAACACAGGGCGCAAGGCAGGAAACAAACCCCGGGCAGGGCGCCAGCCCACCGCAGATGTCATATCATCTACTGTTAAATTCTACTCCGTACTTCTAAAATTTTTATTTTTATACTGTATTGAGGATTTGTTCTGTTCAGTGTATTGTACTGTATTGTACTGACCCCCCTTCTTTTTGACACCCACTGCATGCCCAGCCTACCTGGAAAGGGGTCTTTCTTTGAACTGCCTTTCCCAAGGTTTCTTCCATTTTTTTCCCTTCAAGGGTTTTTCTTTCTTTGGGAGTTTTTCCTTGTCTTCTTTGAGAGTCAAGGCTGGGGGGCTGTCAAGAGGCAGGGCCTGTTAAAGCCCATTGCGGCACTTCTTGTGTGATTTTGGGCTATACAAAAATAAATGGTATTGTATTGTATTGTGCAGACTCCAGAGGGTAGAAGTAAGCCGAGGTATCTGATGAAGCCATGAAACCCACCTGAGGAATCATAAACACCTGGGACGCCAATTGTCCCAAACATTATGGTGCCCTGAAATGGTGGTCCGTGCATAAAAAGTGTTATGTAACCAAAATGGCTGTAAGGTCCAATTTAATTATGACATTTGAATTGAGTGATTTGTAATTTTTAATTGTTCAGCAGAGTTGGCAAATCAAGAACAAATGTGTCTTTGTCCGAGACATTATGGAGGGCAGTGTAGTAGTGATATGACTTGTGACCTATTTTGTTACCATCGTGCAAAAAGTATTTCCACCATTATTAGATGCTGCTTAAAGCTTCTCCTGAGAATGTGAAAGACTAAGAAATTAGGATGATGTCAACAGCAACATTTTAGAAGTTTCTAGAACCCTAATATTTACGTAATTCTAAAAAGTTGTTCCCTCCCTTCCTCCAGTCGTTATGCTGTACCACATCTATAGTTACATCCATTTTTCAAACCCATTTATTCAAGGCAGGGTTTGCTGGGAAGCTGGAGCCCATCACAGCAAGGCACAGGTTTGTTCACAAGGCAGGAACAGCTGCCCACCGGCCGGCCAGGATGCCCGTCCATCACAAGGTTGAATACAATCACACACACAAACACAGTCACACACCCACATGTGGACCATGTTAGCATCTCAAAACATAAATTCTGCAGGTTTTTACAGGAATCTGTACTGCTTCTGGGCAATAATATGCCAATCACTGTGATGAAGCTGCAAATACCATGACGAGTAAAAACGTGCAACTCCATCAAAAACGAACAACCTTGGGAAAGGCTGAGCCGAGAAGGAGTTTCATCCTGCCGGCCTTTTCCTTCTGCGGTTTTTACTGGACTTGCATCTGCACTTCTTAACACGCACGCTGGGCTCATTCCTTCACTTGGGGGGCTTAGGAGCTGTCTATACATTAATTTGGAAAACGATCATCTGGAAGCCGCCCATACAAAGTTCATGTAATCACTAAAGTGGCTCTGACGATGGTCTGAACTTGGGGTTTTAGGCGACCGAGGTAGCACATTGGTCACAAGAGAAATGTTGGGGCACCAGCATTCTAAGATTTACAGCGTTCAAAAATAAAGAAGTGCTTGACGGCACGTCATATAATGGCAAAACGTAAAGCAGTGCAAAAAGAGATTCACAGCTTCCTAGAGTGGTCAGTTATCAGGTAGGAGCTCCGTTCTGGGGTCTGCTCTCTCCAGAATGAGACGACCCTTGCTGGGACAGCCTTGGCTTTATAGTGGAGGGATCAGAAGGGGTGGAGTCAGAGGAACTCAGTGGGCGGTTTCTCAATGCTGTGGGAGGAAAAAAATGGATGACACAGTCAGCAACAGCGCCCCCTCGTGTCTCGGAGTGGTAGTGCTTATGTCTGACGAGCCCAGGAAGGCAAACCTCGTGCTCATAAGTGACAGGGTCTGGTGGTACATGAGGAGGTGATGCCCACTCACACTGCATGGCTGCTATCAAACGGTACTGGCTGGTGCTTCCTCCCATTAGATTGGGTTTCTTCAGAGGACCACTTTGAAATTTAAAGTTTACTCATTTCCAATCTTTTAAGGTTTCATTTTCGGAATCTGTATTTAGGAACGTGGACTTCTTTGACTTTGTTGTTCGCCAATCTTTTTTTTTTTTAGTCCCTTTTTGTCGTGTGTTTAGATTTCCATTTTGATCTGATAAATTCTTGATCATTTGAACTTTTGTACTTTTCCTTTTTTGGATTTTGAACTTAGTTTAGCTTTATTTTCAGTGGAGACACACGTCTGAAGTGTCCAAAACTAGTAGGACTGCATAGTTTTTCTTTTTGAGGAAAAAATTTTCTTCCCACCCCAAAAAAAAAAAAGAGGAAAAACAAAACATCTTCACAAGCCCAATTCCACTTACTAAGCCCACTTAATCTTGAGCAGAGCTGCAGTGGGCTGTAGAAAACGCCGTAAGGTAGGAACAATCAGCCTGGACAGGGCGCCAGTCCATTACATGGTGAGCACAGGCAAATCGGGACATTTAAGTAATCCAAGGCAAACAACATCCCAAAATACAAACCGAAAGAACAGTTGGGAAAAAAAAAAGACAATTCCAGAAATTCACAAAAGCACAAAAAAAAAAAAATCACAATGTAAACTCACCAACTCCACGAGCACATTCAATGAACCGCAAGGGACTGTGGGCTTTCTTCAGTCTTTATAAGGCTGTGGGCCGCGGTTATGGGATGAAGTGGACCACCCACAAAACACATGGCAAACAGAAAAAGATACAGAAATATACAGCAACTAAATGATCGAAGAGGAAGGGGAATACATCGATCAGATCTTTCCTCTGAGGGACATCATTGAGCAGTGCATAGAGAGGAACACTCCCTTATACACCCCCTTACGCATGAACTTCATTGACTTCTGGAAAGGCTTCAACTGCCCGAACCATGACACCCTAAGGAAGATCTTACGGTCATGTGGAGTTCCTCCAAAGATGGTCACACATATGTTCTACCATCAGTTTCAATGATGCGTCATAATTGATGGAACTCTGTCAGAGACGTTTCCGGTGGAGTCCAGTGAGTATGTATCATCCCTCTCATCCTCTTTCTGCTTGCCATTGACTGGAAATCAAGAGGCATCCAGTGGACCCCATTATCCCAGCTTGAAGATCTTGACTTTGCCAAAGGCCTTGTTGCCCTTTCCTCAGAATTGCACCATTTGCAGGAGAAGCCTGACAGACTGAACACCATTGTCAAGCAAACAGGCCTTAACATCAGGGCCTGTAAAACACAACTGATGTGCATAAATGCCAGTCCTTGTGCACCTGTCACAGTAAATGATGGTCTACTTGAAGACGTTGATGAGTTTGCATATCTTGGCAGTCTTGCTAGTAAGGATGGTGCCGCAAGAAAAGACATCAGAGACAAGACTTGGGAAAGCATCCAGTGCTTTTGTAAGGCTTCAGCCTGAGAACAAAGGTCAGACTCTATAACAGCAATGACAAACCTGTTCTATTCTATGGCTCTGAATGCTGGTGTGTTGTAAAAGGGGACATGAGTAAGACCGACGCCTTCCAAAGTGGATGTCTCAGGACAATCTGTTCCATCTTCTGGCATGAGAAGATCTCAAATAAAGACCTTTACAAGGAAACTAAGAGCCAAAGTGTGGTGCTGGAGATGAAGATCCTATGCTTAAGGTGGCTTGGCCACGTCCTCAGAGTGGACCAGAACCGTATACCTAAGGATTGTTCTGAGATGGACCCCACCTGGGAAGCGCAAACAAGGCCGACCTAAAACAACCTGGTGGTGAACTGTGATAAGCGAGCTGAAGAAGATGGACCTAACATGGAGTGAAGCAGAAGACAGGAGCAGATGGAGGCAACGCCTTATATACCTTTTGGCACAAAGAGGATTAATAATAAAAAATAAAATAAAATGATCAACAATGTTAATATAAAAAATAAACAAAACTGACATGAATGAGAAATTTGAAACCTGTGATAGACGGCCGGGGACCATGCCACACTCGGAGACGTGGAGAAGCAGGGGACCGGGAGAGTGGCAATTCCTACCCTGGGATGCAAGATGGCAGCCTTCAGGGATTACATGGGAACCCTGTGGGGACCCGTGGACACTGCCAGGGGGTGGCCTTGATGGTCCCAGAGCCATGGACCAGGATGTGCTCCTGGTGCTCCCTAATGACCTTCCTGCAGCACTTCCTGGTGTAGCAGAAGTGCTGTAGGAAGGTCATTAGGGAGCACATCTGGGTGCATTATAAAAGGGGCCGCCTCACTCCATTAGGGGAGTCGGGTGGAAGAGTGGAGGCGACTTGGGAGAAGACAAAAGAAGAGATATAAAAAGGACTGAGCCTTGTGGGTAATTTGTGCACTGTGTGCAGAAGAAAAATAATAAATAGAGTGTGCATTTGAACATTGTGGGTTGCACGGTGGCGCAGTGGGTAGCACTGCTGCCTTGCAGTTAGGTTCACTTCCCGGGTCCTCCCTGTGTGCAGTTTGCATGTTCTCCCCGTGTCTGTGTGGGTTTCCTCCCACAGTCCAAAGACACGCAGGTTAGGTGCATTGGCGATCCTAAATTGTCCCTAGTGGGTGTTTGGTATGTGGGTGTGCGTGCCCTGCCCGGGGTTTGTTTCCTGCTTGCATCCTGTGCTGTCTGGGATAAGGATCCAGCAGACCCCCGTGACCCTGTAGATAGGATATAGCGGGTTGGATAATGGATGGATGGATTTGAACATTGTATGTCCTTGGTGTCTGTCTGTGGCCGGGCTTCTTTTACAACCCCAACTGGGGCTGAACCCTGTCTTTGATGCCGGTGGCTGCACACACACACTTCTCTGAACGGATCAATGGGTTTCTACCCTGACAGATCTTGACAGGTGTGGGTAAACTGTTGAAGTGGGACTGAGGTGTACAATCGTTCTCCACAAACATGGAATTCCCGGTAAGTGTGGGTCATAAGTTTCCACTGATTAAGCTCATGTCCTTTTTACACATCGCCCGTCACCACTAGTGATTGGATGATTTAGTGGGGTCACTCGAGGTCTCTGGCGAAGCGCCTAGAAGACAATCAGACTTGATTATAGAGGAAGGAAAAGTTGTCACAAGGTTATGATAGAAAAACCGGTGGAAGGATCATTAGTGAGTCTTGAGGGATGAGAATGGACGACTGGCACATGTGCCCGACCCCATCTCCCCCCAGACGGTTCTCGCCCTGAGCCTCATTTTTTTTATGGGTTCAGTTCTTCAGTATCTGTGGTTTTTGAATCCATGTGGTTTATCAGGAACATAACAAGAATTGACTGTAATTAACATTTACTATAAAACACATTTAACAGACTTGAACTTTAAACATAATATCTTGGTTGGGGAGAAGAGAAAAGACAACCAACTCAAAAAGCAGAAGCCACCCATAGCTGTCCTCAAGACACGTGTGGCAGACCCCTAGTGTCCAAACTTCTCCAGTTCCTTCAAACATGAAATTAATGACTCAGAGCTGAAAGTTTTGGCAACCCATATAAACCCCAAATAGTAAAACACGGCAGCCCACAAACAAACACATCCTGATGCAGAAAGGAAACGTTTGTTAAAAATAGCATTAGCTCTTTCTTCCACTTAAGCTATTCCTATTTAAAGTCCTCCCACAACTCTAACTTCCAAAGTAAATGCGCGCCCACACACACACACACACACACCCCACTACTACTAAACTTTAAATGTTAAACACACATGGGAGGAAAAAAAAAAAAAAAAAAAAAGCAGGTCATGCCCTGCGTCACTGAGAAGTCCCACCGTACTGAAGCAGATGCAGCCCTCGCTACCCCACTGCTTGCTCAGCTGTAGGCCATGCAGCCGTATCTTCTCAATCACTGGCAGAAATGGCAACCGTCAACAAAGTATTTCTGGCACGAGAGAACAGGAAGCGTCAGTTTAAAATCTTTGCATGCAACTGAGTGTGTTTTGTGGCCTAAAATGACCGTCTGTGAGTCCCTCGCCTTCCTTTGGCTGTCAGGTTTACAACGCACTGTGCCTGAGCCGCGCTCACAAGTTTTAAGAGGGGAAAAAAAATTATCAGACTTGTGGGTGGTGGGATTTGGGGCTGGGGGCTGGGCTGGGGAAGCTGACAAAATACAGGAGGCCGGCCACAAGAAAAGAGTAGGGGCCTACTGGGACGGCTGGTCGGAACGAGGCCCCTCAAACACTGACGGTTTATGGGGCTTTTGCTTGGGATGTTAACCCTTCACATACAACTTTATTTAGTCTTTACAATGTAAAACCTTACTGATGAGACCTCCGGGGCTCAAACCTCTACCTGATGAGAGGGGATGTCCATCTAAAATATGCTGAGATAGATAGATAGATAGATAGATAGATAGATAGATAGATAGATAGA
>JANRMT010062816.1:14492556-14508973 GCA_026402145.1 Polypterus bichir lapradei | reverse complement strand
TGGATGGATTAAAAGGCAGAATTCTACGTGACCATCATCATCAAGCCTTTCCGTGAGAACCCTAAATCCAAAGAGGACTGTTTCATTTATGTTAGGTAGAATGCCCAGAGGGGACTGGGCGGTCTCATGGTCTGGAATCCCTACAGATTTTATTTTTTTCTCCAGCCGTCTGGAGTTTTTTTTTGTTTTTTCTGTCCCCCCTGGCCAGTGGACCTTACTCTTATTCGATGTTAATTAATGTTGATTTATTTTGTTTTCTTATTGTGTCTTTTATTTTTCGATTCTTTATTATATAAAGCACTTTGAGCTACTGTTTGTATGAAAATGTGCTATATAAATAAATGTTGTTGTTGTTGTTGTTGAAAAGAAGACATGAAAATACACAGACGTCTAAGTTGTCAAACACGAGCGCATATGGAGCAGCCCCTGAACCGAATGCCTGAGGGATCGCGATTTTCACTGCCTTCTTCTATCTCATCTGGAGTCCCAGAGGTTAAGCCCCAAGATAAACACTGAAATTACTTTCGGTTTGACTGTAGCGATCCCACCTCAGAGTAATTTAAGAAGCAACAGCTCCAGAAGTCATCGTTCAATCAGGAGCCCAATCACAAAGAGCACAGAGCGGAAAACACAGCAGCATGAGAGACTCTCCTTAACAGTGGGTATCAACAGGATACAGAAGACGTAAAACAACCACAATACCATTTGGGACGTTTTCTTCTATTAAACGGGGAACCCAGATGGCTTCATGATCTCACTTTCCATTTCTGATTTTATAAAGCTTATTTAAAAAAAAAAATTTACAGTGCAGAATCCGATTCGGCCTTAGTGGAAACCTTCACGAAAAAATAGAAATTTACAAAAAGGTGCACAACGAAATCCCAACACAATTGCCCCCCCCGATTCTTAAAACTTCTCCTCAATCATATAATACAAACATAATGTTGATATAAAATAAAATGTAGGAATATTCTTCCGTATCATTACTCTACCAACCGCGACCATCTGCACACAATATTAATGTCTCCTGCTCTAAATGGCCGGCCTCTTACAAATCCCAGCCACAACGTGCACCTGTGACCTCGAAAGTACCTCCTTTGAAATGCCATTCCCCAAGACGCCACCTTGAGCTGGCACCATTCGGTACTTCTCAGTGTGTCCATTTGGCACTCATTATGGAGGCAGCTGGTGCACCTGGACTCACTGTGGTGTTAATTGGCCCACCGCCCTTTCTGCATGTGGTAGTTAAGGTCTCACCTAACACTTCGGCAGCTGGGCAGCTGCTCTCGGACAAGGTAATTAGGCTAAAGGGGAAAGCGACACCTCCTAAAAACGAGAAAAGGGTGTAAAGAGTGAAGAAAGCTGGCACTGATATTGTCCCACTAGTACCAGTCACTCTACTCTACTTTGGGAGAATCAAAGCTGAATGCAGATGGCTAAAAACAATAAGGAAGCGAGTTTCTTTGTTAAGGGTGGCATCAGGGTTACAGGGCTTAGAGGTCCTGCTGCTCACTGTTCCTGCATGGTAGGCTCAGAATGCTGTTGTAATAAGAATATAAATTTAAATGTCACTGTGCTCTGTACAAAAAATATTTTATAAATCCACTCACATGTACAGGCCAGATTTAGCACAGAGGGACTCAACATTTAGAACTGCTAGGCAAGCATTTCAAGAGAGAAAAGGACAACTACGAAAATGGGCATTGGACTATTTCTGTGTGCACGAAATTGAATCCTCTCTTTGCCTTGTTTGCAATGGCATGATTTAAATAAGTAAGGGCCTGCACATGGAGAAAGAGTACAAAAGCCTTGGTACATTGCCCGGCACACCTGGGAAGCCAACGGACGGATGGGAGATAACGTCATTCGATCGTGAAAACCCTTCCAGCGCAGTGACGAAAATGGCAGACTGTATACATTGAGCTCCCACTTCGGTAATTGTCTTGCCATTGGCTTCCTTTCGTCTGTTATGCCGCGTAAATCGTCATTAAAGGAAGTTATTTTCTCTTATGTGATTTCTTACCACCGTATCACCACGGGAGAGGTATCGCCTTTTAATATTATATCTATATAGTTTTGGGTTACTTAAGACACCGCAATTGCAAAATAACTTATTCCAACAAGGGAGCTGGTGCTCCCTAGAGGAAAACAGTTGTGTGTGTGTGTATGGGTGTGTGTGAAGTCTACATATTCTCCCTGATCCTATGTGGTTATCCCCCAAGAACTTCATTACACATTTCTTCACAAGGATGTGCAGGCCACCACACCATGCCACACATCAAGAACTTTTGTTCACAAATACAGGCAGTCCCCAGGTTACGTACGAGATTGGGACTGTAGGTTTCTACTTAAGTTGAATTTGTATAGAAGTCGGAACAGGTACATTATTTTAATAAATGCTCTAACCAAGTGCTCTGCCTATAAATGATGGAGTTTCACCCCTCTCTGACCTTTTTATTATTTCTACTTTATTTTCCATGGTCATGGTTTTTCTCTTCTTTACTGTATCACCAGCACTTGCATCAGATTTGTGTTTCAGAGACGTTCTTGAAGGGTGAAGACTAAAGGTTAAGATGAGCTATTCTGCACAGCACTGTACACGCTATCACAGCAGGAAGGCACCCGTCGTCAACACGTCTGATGTACTGATGAGAGACAACTTCCTGCTATGTGCGTAACAGTACAGGGTGGGCCATTTATATGGATACACCTTAATAAAATGGGAATGGTTGGTGATATTAACTTCCTGTTTGTGGCACATTAGTATATGTGAGGGGGGAAACTTTTCAAGATGGGTGGTGACCATGGTGGCCATTTTGAAGTCGGCCATTTTGGATCCAACTTTTGTTTTCTCAATAGGAAGAGGGTCATGTGACACATCAAACTTATTGGGAGTTTCACAAGAAAAACAATGGTGTGCTTGGTTTGAACGTAACTTTATTCATTCATGAGTTATTTACAAGTTTCTGACCACTTATAAAATGTGTTCAATGTGCTGCCCATTGTGTTTGTGTTAACAAACAAAACCACCGCTATTGGTCTGACACAAACCCACATTGGATAGATCCCTCCAAGACTGTTGGAACGAAAAAATTGATGGTATGGTGTGGTATATGGAGTACAAAGATAGTGGGGCCATTCTTCATCAATGGAAACCTCAAGGCCACTGGATATGCGAAATTGCTACATGATGATGTGTTTCCCTCTTTATGCACTGAAGCTGGCACGTTCCCTGAGTTTTTCCAGCAAGATGGTGCACCACCATGTTATGGGTGTCAGGTCCAAGCATTCCAGTTTCCTGGAAAGTGGATTGGTCGTCGTGAGCCAGTTGAATGGCCCCCAAGGTCTCCCGATCTGACCCCTTTAGACTTTTATCTTTGGGGTCATCTGAAGGCAATTGTCTATGCTGTGAAGATACGAGATGTGCAGCACCTGAAACTACGGATACTGGAAGCCTGTGCTAGCATTTCTCCTGCGGTGTTGCTGTCAGTGTGTGAAGAGTGGGAGAAGAGGGTTGCATTGACAATCCAACACAATGGGCAGCACATTGAACACATTTTATAAGTGGTCAGAAACTTGTAAATAACTCATGAAAGAATAAAGTTACGTTAAAACCAAGCACACCATTGTTTTTCTTGTGAAATTCCCAATAAGTTTGATGTGTCACATGACCCTCTTCCTATTGAAAAAACAAAAGTTGGATCCAAAATGGCCGACTTCAAAATGGCCACCATGGTCACCACCCATCTTGAAAAGTTTCCCCCCTCACATATACTAATGTGCCACAAACAGGAAGTTAATATCACCAACCATTCCCATTTTATTAAGGGGTATCCATATAAATGGCCCACCCTGTACAAGCAGGCTTGCTATTGAGAATGAATGAGGTGGCGAGGGGCGATTCACCACCTGCCCACCGCACAGTCACCTCCACTTGCATACAGTATTCTGCCTGCAGCGTCAGCCCTCCAAAAGCGACCAGGGTGCGGCCAAAGGCGGGTACCGAATCGCCCACCACCTCCCCCATTCAACAGGCAGCCACCCGAGACACACTACAATGCTGCCCCCCGCCACCCCATTCACCCTCAATGGCCTCCATTCAGTCACAACCGGGTCACTGCTTGCAGCATCACCAGCCGTCCACCGAGAACGAACGGGGCAGCCGTTCAAGGGACACTGCAAGGCTGTGGGGTGGGCAGGCAGTGAAACACCCCCCTCTGCCCCATCCAGCCTCCGTCCAGTCAGGAGCAGTAGCTGCGGTGGCATGGTGGGCGGGCAGCAAACCGCCTCGCTCCGCCCCATCAAGCCTCCATCCTGCACACGAGCGCTTACCGCGCACCCAGCCGCTCACTGAGAATGAATGGGGTGCGGCCCCCACCGCCCCATTCATCAACCGGAGCCGCCTGAGGGACACTACACTGAGAGAGCAGCGCAGCCGCCCCCTCCA
Organism: Polypterus bichir lapradei; assembly: GCA_026402145.1. Lineage (NCBI taxonomy): Eukaryota > Metazoa > Chordata > Cladistia > Polypteriformes > Polypteridae > Polypterus > Polypterus bichir. Next base: position 14,504,526 of record JANRMT010062816.1, on the reverse strand, counting down.
GCCACCGGAGCGGCAGTTACTGAGGAGCCTGCGTCGCGTCCCCCAGACAGAGGAAGGAGCAGCTGCGGCCCCCGTTCGTAAGTCGTGTGTCAGATGTCCGTAACTTGGGGACTACCTGTATTGCTTATCTTTAGGAATTATAAAATTGTAATGTCTACTATGGTGAACGTCAACAAGCCACCTTTTTATTGTGCGGATCCATCGAGACCAACCCGCTGTTCATGGAGGCGACCCCTGTTGGTACTCACATGAGCACCTCTGAGCCTTTGGAAAATATGGAGGCATGGTGATTAACTTGACCAAGTATATGGATAAGAACTCTACAAAACAAGGCTCTGGGTTAGCAACTGAGGTTCCTGAACTTTACTGACGTTACTTGTTTTGGATTTTGCCGCTTACGTTTCTTATTGGCTTGGTGGAGTTTTGACGTTCTGCTCGTTCTCAGACTTTGTGTCAGCTTGCTCTGTTAAAGTTCAGTGGGCCTCGACCTTTTGGAATTGAGACCTGTTTTTATCGATTTTTCTACACCAGTGTTTCCCCCTGAATGGCACACATTAACAACTAACAGTAGATACATATTCAACACTTACAGGATACGACCACACTACTAAAACTATCTTCATTTGCACTAACATTTTTCACATCATTTACGTAAGTATTTTCAGCCACACTAAAATGGCCATAAATGCATATGACGTGGATGTTCGCCTACATGTGCTCATCTGCGGAAAAATCCTTAAAAACTGTAGGGATTGGTAAATCGTTTGCCTTTATCGCATATGTCGAGTATTCAGACTGTCACTCATTTTCTAACCTGCCTTGTCCTGAAAAGAGTTCCAGTCAACATAGGGCACAAGGCAGGAACAAACCCTGGACAGGATGCCAGCCCCCACCCAAGTGTCACCAACTGTCTAACTTGCATGTCTTTGGGCTGTGGGAGGAAATCCACGCGGACACAGGGAGAACATGCCAACTCCATGCAGGGAGAACCCATGACACGAATCCTGCTCTCCTTACTATGAAGCAGCAGCAGCGTTACCACTGCGCCACCGTGCTGCCCGCATTCAGACTGTCCAAAATGCAATTTCGATGCATACAGGTACGCAACACAAGAAGTGCCTTGGAAAGCAACTATATTGGAACACGGTTTTCCTCCGTGAAGGGTGACCAATCAGGGAATGAGATATTGTAATGAGCAGAATCCAGTCAGAGGAACAACACTTAATAAGCACGAACCAATCAGAGCACGATTAGGGTGTGTATTTCAAAAACTCTTATCTTTTCACATAAACGCCAAGCTGGCATTTTCAGAAATGTATACCTGTGGATGGTGTTATCAAAAGTCTCCGTTTTCAGGGTTCAAAAACGCCAGGGTAGCATGGAAGAATGGCAAAAATGGAGACAAATGTCTGCCTAGTGTGGACATGCCAAGATTTGATCTTCTTTTAAACTATCTGTGGATAGAGATGATACAGTGCAACAACCAAGTCGCCACATTTTGTACTCCACCAGTGTGGTTTTTTCCGTAGGGAGTCCATTTCTCCCCCTCATATCCCAAAAAAATGTATAGTTCACCTTCACGGGGGGTTGGCACAGTGGCGCATGGCTGCCTTGCAGTAAGGAGACCAGGGATTGTGTCCCACGTCCTCCCTGTGTGAAGTTTGCATGTTCTCCCTGTGTCTGTGTGGGTTTCCTCCGACAGTCCAAAGTCATGCAGGTTAGGTGGATTGGCCAAGCTAATTTAGCCCTGCTGTGTGGCTGGGGTGTGGGGTTGTCCAGTGATGGACTGGTGCTCTGTCCAGGGTCTATTCCTGCCTTGTGCTGGCTGGCACAGGCTCTAGTGACCCATTTCAGGACATAGTGGGCTAGAAAATGACTGACCTTCACGGGATTTTGGTGTGAGCAAGCGTGCCCTACAGTCATCCCATCCAGGGATTTTCTGGTCTTAAAAAATGGCTAGCTTGTTTGGCTCCGCAGACTGCCAGTTCCATCCCAGACATATTGCCCGGGACAGACGTAAGCTCCTCATGACCTCTGAACTAGGAATGTGGATACTGATCATTTTCTGGGAGGATGTGCTTCTACGAAATGGCCAGTGTAGCAACTCACCTTTAATTTTAACCTCCTAAATATCAAATCTAGTGCCATCTTTAAGCTTCCTTTTGCAAAATGAAATATAAATAAAATTTAAGAAAGGACAGAGGAGTGGCTGGTGCTGTTTCCAGGTCTCTTCTGTCCAGTGCCTGAGTCAGCCCGACTAGCTGCTGCTGCTGCTTCATCATCTTCTTCTTCTTCTCTGTCTCACTGGATTGCTGCACATGGGAGCCCGGGGTAGCGCCTGGCGAGCGGGAGCGGCTTGTGCTTTACGGTGCGCTCTGCAGTAAGCGTGCGTCAGCATGTTTCTCATTTCATCCGTGCTGGCCTGGCGCCAGACGACTCAGCAGGGCACCACTCGATGGATTGACGGATTCATTTTTTTTTCATTGTCAAACACTTCCTGAGACACCATTTCATTATCGAGGCTATTCAGACTCGACCTTGTGTACAGTAATTGGTTTTCGGTTTTAATCGCACATTTCATTTGCCCAAGGAGGCTTATAAAGCACTCTGTGTGTGTGTGTGTGGCTCAGAGTAAGTCACCCAAACGCAGTTTTGCTTTCTGGCGATGGAGGTGATGAGGTTGGCCGCTTGTGATCACCCAGAAAGAAAGGGAGAGAGAGAACATACAAAAAAATTAAAAATGCACACATATCTGTGTGAGATAGGGAATTAGGGGGATACCACTGAACACAGAGACTTCTGGGTGGGAGGGAATGCCCGTACCCTTTTCAAGGGAATGCCCGTACCCTTTTCAATTACTTTAATTAGAAAAAGCACACGACAGTCATCTGCTACTGAGCGTTCCATGAGTTGGCATAAAGATTCAGATGTAAAACTGTAGTGAGTACGGTGGCGTATGCCCATACAGACCTAAACACTACAAGCCTGGCAGTTTAACCTGCTCGACCCGTCTGACCACTCATAATAGAACGATGGCAGCAACTGCGTAATAATTGGAAAGTGCCTTGGGCTTCTGGGTACTCTACCTTTCTATTGTTAACAGCATGCGCATAGGGAACAGCTGAAGGGCTTTAGTGAGTGTAATTCTACCACCACTCCAGGGGTTGGCGCCGTCTCCTAATACCGTTTCTCTTCCTCCCTCTGCAGACTGGATGATTAATGGCTATGACACCTTTGATGTCACTTCCGGTGCCCGCTCACCTGGACCCGACTCAAAACCATATGCTCCGCCATCTTTGCTAATTCCGTTTTAAACTCGCATCTGGAAGAACATTTCTGCAACGTGTTACATGCTTTTTCAAATCTTCAATTATACGGGTTCACGAGGCCGGTGCCCCAATTTTTTATCGTTGTCTTATCATTCTCTTACACCGTCCACCTCCTCAGAGATATACAAGCTATACTGCTCAACAAAGGATCTGCTTGTTGAATTTTTGTGGGATGTACATTTACAAATTTTTACCCTGATGATTGCAATAAAATGGTACATGATAGGAAATTTTAAATTGTAGTCTTCTCCGAGGCTTTGGAAAACATCTTGTATCACCCCAGTTCCAAAGGTATCACGTCCTAGTGAGCTGAATGACTTCCTGCTTGTTGCTCTGACGTCACATCTGATGAAGACCATGGAGCGGCTGCTGCTTCACCACCTGAGGACACAGGTCCGCCGCGCCCTCGACCCTCTGCAGTTCGCATACCAGGAGAAGGTGGGAGTGGAGGATGCTATCATCTATATGCTACACCGATCCCCCTCTCACTTGGACAGAGGCAGTGGTGCAGTAAGAATTATGCTTCTGGACGTCTCTAGCGCCTTCAACACCATCCAACGTCTGCGCCTTAGGGACAAGCTGACAGAGATGGGAGTAGATTCATGCCTGGTGACATGGATCGTGGACAATCTTACAGACAGACCTCAGTATGTGCGTCATGGGAACTGCAGGTCTGACATTGTGGTCAGCAGCACAGGAGCGCCGCAGGGGACTAGACTTTCTCCGGTCCTGTTCAGCCAACATACATCGGACTTCCAAAACAACTCGGAGTCCTGCCACGTGCAAAAGTTCACTGACGACACTGCTATTATGGGCTGCATCAGGAGTGGGCAGGAGGAGGAGTATAGGAATCTAATCAAGGACTTTGTTAAATGGTGCGACTCAAACCACTTACACCTGAACACCAGCAAGACCAAGGAGCTGGTGGTGGATTTTAGGAGGACCAGGCCCCTCATGGACCCCGTGATCATCAGAGGTGACTGTGCAGAGGGTGCAGACCTATAAATACCTGGGAGTGCAGCTGGATGATAAACTGGACTGGACTGCCAATACTGATGCTCTGTGCAAGAGAGGACAGAGGCGACTATACTGCCTTAGAAGGCTGACGTCCTTCAACATCTGCAATAAGATGCTGCAGATGTTCTATCAGACGGTTGTGGCGAGCGCCCTCTTCTACGCGGTGGTGTGCTGGGGAGGCAGCATTAAGAAGAGGGACGCCTCACGCCTGGACAAACTGGTGAGGAAGGCAGGCTCTATTGTAGGCACGGAGCTGGACAGTCTGACATCTGTGGCAGAGCGACGGGCGCTGAGCGGGCACCTGTCAATCATGGAGAATCCACTGAACAGGATCATCTCCAGACAGAGGAGCAGCTTCAGCGACAGACTGCTGTCACCGTCCTGCTCCACTGACAGACTGAGGAGACCCCACACTATGCGACTCTTCAATTCCACCCGGGGGGGTAAACGTTAACATTATACAAAGTTATTGTCTGTTATACCTGCATTGTTATCACTCTTTAATGTAATATTGTTTTTATCAGTATGCTGCTGCTAGAGTATGTGAATTTCACCTTGGGATTAATAAAGTATCTATCTATCACAGGGTCACGGGGGTCTGCTGGAGCCAATCCCAGCCAACACAGGGCACAAGGCAGGAACCAATCCTGGGCGGGGTCCATCTTCTATTTTTGTGATTTCTTCCCATTGTAGAAGTATACATTGTGACCACTAGGGGGCGATGCAGCACTTCTAAACCCCAGACATGACCATCATGACACAAGTCCTGGGTTCATATATCTCAAGTACTTGACAAAGGTTTGAAATGCGACACCAACACAAGTATCCTTCTCCTCCCTCTCTGTTCCTTTTCCTTTAACTTCTCCAAACAAGCTTTGTCCTTCTTCCACCCGACTTCAACTTGCTTGGCCTCTTTTATGCCAGACCCGGAAGTAGAGATCGTGAATCCTGGCTGTAACAAAGTCTGGAGAGTCTTCTTATTTAGTTAGTTGCCATTAGAAGGTCCGTCCAGCGTACAAAAGCTTCTGCTCGCCTTTTCATTCTTTTAGTATGATTCACCGTCTTTCAGATAATGTAACATGTTCTGCCTTGACCTTCTTCTTTGTAGCGTCCACTAGCATGCTGTGTTGAATGGTGGAGTCCAGTAGCCGGTTTGCCTCCCACTAATCGATGTCTGTGTGGTCCTCCCAGGGCGAATGTTGCTGTGGGCGTGTCCGCTACACAGGAATGTCCAGCACTGCCAATCACCTGGTGGAAATGATCAGCTGACGTAGGTACCTGTCTTTCATTTTCACTTTCCAGATCATTTGCATCAAAATCAGAGTTCGATAAGTCAGAGTCTGATTCAGCAAAAATACACAATAAAAAATAAATAAATAATATACACGGAGAGTATTTTGCTTTGCGCATTCGCCCGATGTCGCTGCCATTCTAGACGTTATTTACACTACGCTATTCAAGTACATGCAGGAATTCAACGTCAAGTCAACAAGTCTAATAGTCCTCCCAGCAAAGAGGGTCTACCTATGACGTAACAGTGAGTTTTATCGACGTTTACAGCTTTTACAACCCCTTGTGCCGACAAAAGTCAACATCCGCCCTAAAAGAGGTAAGCAGAATGGAGGCACTATAATGCCACGTATGATCTTGCGCGCTCAGTTGTAGAGCCCAAGCAGATACATTTGAACGCAGATGGTGGTACAGTGGGGCAAAAAAGTATTTAGTCAGCCACCAATTGTGCAAGTTCTCCCACTTAAAAAGATGAGAGAGGCCATTAATTTTCATCATAGGTATACTTCAACTATGAGAGACAAAATGAGAAAAAAAAATCCAGAAAATCACATTGTCTGATTTTTAAAGAATTTATTTGCAAATTATGGTGGAAACTAAGTATTTGGTCACCTACAAACAAGCAAGATTTCTGGCTCTCACAGACCTGTAACGTCTTCTGTAAGAGGCTCCTCTGTCCTCCACTCGTTACCTGTATTAATGGCACCTGTTTGAACTCGTTATCAATATAATACACCTGTCCACAACCTCAAACAGTCACACTCCAAACTCCACTATGGCCAAGACCAAAGAGCTGTTAAAGGACACCAGAAACAAAATTGTAGGCCTGCACCAGGCTGGGAAGACTGAATCTGCAATAGGTAAGCAGCTTGGTGTGAAGAAATCAACTGTGGGAGCAATTATTAGAAAATGGAAGACATACAAGACCACTGAAGATCTCCCTCGATCTGGGGCTCCACGCAAGATCTCACTCCGTGGGGTCAAAATGATCACAAGAACGGTGAGCAAAAATCTCAGAACCACACGGGGGGACCTAATGAATGACCTGCAGAGAGCTGGGACCAAAGTAACAAAGGCTACCATCAGTAACACACTACGCCGCCAGGGACTCAAATCCTGCAGTGCCAGACGTGTCCCCCTGCTGAAGCCAGTACATGTGCAGGCCCGTCTGAAGTTTGCTAGAGAGCATCTGGATGATCCAGAAGAGGATTGGGAGAATGTCATATGGTCAGATGAAACCAAAATAGAACTTTTTGGTAAAAACTCTACTAGTCGTGTTTGGTAGGAGAAAGAATGCTGAGTTGCATCCAAAGAACACCATACCTACTGTAAAGCATGGGGGTGCAAACATCACGCTTTGGGGCTGTTTTTCTGTCAAGGGACCAGGACGACTGATCCGTGTAAAGGAAAGAATGAATGGGGCCATGTATCGTCAGATTTTGAGTGAAAACCTCCTTCCATCAGCAAGGGCATTGAAGATGAAACGTGGCTGGGTCTTTCAGCAAGACAATGATCCCAAACACACCGCCCGGGTAACGAAGGAGTGGCTTCGTAAGAAGCATTTCAAGGTCCTGGAGTGGCCTAGCCAGTCTCCAGATCTCAACCCCATAGAAAATCTTTGGAGGGAGTTGAAAGTCCGTGTTGCCCAGCGGACATCACTGCTCTAGAGGAGATCTGCATGAAGGAATGGGCCAAAATACCAGCAACAGTGTGTGAAAACCTTGTGAAGACTTACAGAAAATGTTTGAACTCTTGTCATTGCCAACAAATGGTATATAACAAAGTATTGAAATGAACTTTTGCTATTGACCAAATAATTTTTTTCCACCATAATTTGCAAATAAATTCTTCAAAAAATCAGACAATGCGATATTCTGGATTTTTTTTTTCTCATTTTGTCTCTCATAGTTGAGGTATACCTATGATGAAAATTACTGGCCTTTGTCATCTTTTTATATGGGAGAACTTGCACAATTGGTGGCTGACTAAATACTTTTTTGCCCCACTGTATCTCGACACGTCACAAGGAAGGCTGGTCTACCAGCCAATGAACGTCTGCAGCATCGTGATTGCAGATGCATAAGGCTGAGTAATGCCGAGGCAGGTTCATGAACGCACATTTACAAGGTGATTGATAAAGGGTAAGATGCGCAGAAATTTGCAGGTTTTATACATTTTATTTAGTTTTTTTTAACCATTTTATTGGATTTATTTATTAAAATCAAATAACATTCCATACAAGCAAGTCAAATTTTACAAAACTAGGTTTGAATTAAATCAATCCCCAGCCATGAGAAAGAGAGCTAGGGCCAAAAGAGTAAAACATTTAATAGTAGGAAAAATAAGAAGGTTTTATAAATGAGGCCCCTGGACAGAAAAATGCAGATTTGTCCCATCCTGGACAGTCATGTAAAGTTAGGTTGTGCTCAGAGGGCGAAACAAAAAAGCCAAATCAGACAATTGTGGAAATCTGTGCCCAGACTTGGGGCAGCCATGAATGAAGCCATGTCCTGTTTATGCTGCAATAAAGTCTTGAGTGGCCAGCGGCAACACATCACGAGCAGCGTGAACTGGATGGAAACGTAAGTGGTGTCCAGTGGCGGTTTTTGATATAGGCGACATGGGCCGTTGCCCAGGGCGGCATCTTGGGCATCGGCAAAAAAAAAAAATATATATATTTTTTTTTTTTTTGCGTACGCCCATGCTGCCATGACATCATGCCAGCGCATTATTGGGATTGCATGGGCACCGATCGGTTTTCTATACCCCATTTGCGGGGAGTAAGGGCACCGTCCACTTGCAAGGTGTGCCTGCTGCTTGCTGCACAGGGAGGAGAGGGACGGGGCGACGGGGAATTCTCCTGTGTGAAGCTGACGCCAGCTTAATGCGTGTGCTCTCCCTATTCTTTATCACAGGTTAGTAAATTCGCCATAATTGGAGTGCACATTACAGGCTTTAAAACGGTAATACATAGTCAATGAGATTTTGAACATGTTGATAAAATGATTTGAGTTAGTAAGAGTTTTTTTTGTATGGATATACTGTATATGTTTGTGTGCTAACATACTAATGCAAATGACTCGCATAGTGAAGAGTGGTAGGCGGGGAAAGTTAACCCGAAATAATAAACTGACTGCAGCTCTGAGAGAAAAGGTTTATGTAGTTGTTAGTGACCTGGTGAACTGATGACTGGCGATGGTACTAAAGTGAAAATTCTTTACACTGTAACGAAATATTTTGGTGCTGTATAAATGTAAAATTTGAATTTGTCTCTATTAGACATTACATTTCCAATAGTTTGTTTTATTGCACTGATTTTGTTCAGTGTTTATTAGAACGCTTGGGGGGGGGTGGCGCGGGGAGTGCTTGGGTTTGGGCACCGGGGGGGGGGGGGCCCCCAGGGGGGGTGTTCGCCCAGGGTACCAAACAGGCTAGGACTGCCCCTGGAGGTGTCTACTCACTGGGGGTGGACTGACTGACGGCAATTAGAAGAAAATAAATGAGAAAGAACTGGGCTGCGACCACATCTCGTCTGTGAGCCATGCACACTGAGAACAGTACAAAAAAAGACCGAATTGTTTGAAAGAATACAAAGGACTAAAGCCGGCGAATTTAATCTCTAGGTGTGGCATCCCGCATAGGAATCCTCAACACCTGCCATCCAGTCTGACAGGGCGATCAGGTGAAAGACAATAATCCATCCTGGCAGTTCAGCTTCACTCGCCTCAAAGCCTGCACTTAATTCCTGAGTCACAGAGGCATTTAAAAGTTTCACAGCCGCCCTTGTTAGTCACTTCCCATTGGCCCTGCCAGGGTTTTCCAATGCCTCCCGATTCAAACACCCCAGGATCAATCTGGCATTTTCGCACATTCAAGTGCAACACACAAGAGTCCATTGGGCCGCCCTGGCCTGGCAGAATCAAAATGACGCCCATGTCTAGACGTTCCCTGGATGGCCTTTCTCCTTTGCCAAAGCGTGTACCGCGGACTGACCGTTTCTCCTCTAGCTGGGAGCAGTCCCCGGCAACAGATGCTACAAATGTGGCCCATGTGCGGCCGTCCAGAGCTCTGCATTTAATTATGCCTGCGGTTACATTTCAGGGAAGGTCTGTTGTTTTCTCTGTACACACAGTTCCATTTGCTACGGGGTATCCGGCGTGCCAATTTATGCGAGCGAGAATGTGCACCATTTTTTTTTTTTCTTTTCTCCCACACGCTTCTCAACAACAAAATATTTTTGCTCGCCCACAGAAATCAAGGCGCTGGCTAACATTTCAAAATAACAGCGGAAAATGTTGGTTGCTTTGTAAATCCTGCCTACTGGTTAAAAGACGTAGAGGGATGTACAATGAGCACCTGGAAAAGTACCTTCGTGAATTAAAATGAATGTCAGCAGAATTAGGGTCTATTAACTGGATTGTCATTGTAATATGGATAACCGAGGGGTTTTTCATAAATTGTTAAACCACTGTCGCATGCGGCTGGGGGTGGAGCCCAGCCGGGACGCCCAGGAGGACCGGAGGAGGGCTTCTGTCTCCTCCAGACCGCAAGGGGGCCACCGCCCTGGTTGTGTTGGGGGCCTGGAAGCCCAACCCTGTAAGGGCCCGTGGCCACCGCCAGGTGGCGCCCCGCTGCCTGAAGAAACCTGGACCTCAGCACTTCCGCCACACTAGGGGAGAAGAGGAGCAGGGACACCCGAAGGGCTTCCGGGTGCGCAGTCGGCACTTCCGCCACACTGGGGCGTGTCTGCGGAGGAATGCCGGGAAGCAGCTGGAGCCCATCCGGGTTCCTATATAAGGGGCCGCCTCCCTTCATTCAGTAGCGGAAGTCGGGTGGAAGAAGGACGGAGCTGGAGAGAGGACTCGAGGCGGCCAGAAGGAAAGGCATTGGAGGACAGTGAGGCCTGGACTTTGGGACGTGCACTAACAAACTGTAAATATAATATTGTAAATAAACGTGTGTTGGGTGAAATAACGATGTCCGTCTGTCTGTGTCCGGGCCTAGGTTCACACCAGTAACGGCGCACTGCACGAATACACTTGACTTGAGCATTCCTAGTTTTCATCCTCTTTCTCTGTACGTTTATCATTCGTTTGCTCAGAGGTTGATGCTCTTTCTGTTTCCTGAGCAGCTCTTCTTTTCTCCACCCTAGTGGCCCGCTTCTTCTCTTCTTCCGTTGGCATCTTTTCGCATTAAAACTGATTAAGTCAGTGTTTGTGTTGCAAGTACTGAGTACGTTTTCCTTAATTTTTCACTTAAGCTTGCACTTAAGTCTTCAATCTGCCTCAAGAATGAAGAAGTAAAGGAAGTGACGGCAAAGGTGAAGAGAGGACGACGCCCGTATACATGCACCGCATGGCCGCCCTACTGCCTGCTGCCGACAGTTAATTCTACAATAAAATAAAATAAAGATAAAAACAGGAATAACCTTGGAGGTCAATCATCACCCCGAAAGCAGATAGTAGATGTCACGTAGTGTATGCGTACCAAATTTCAGGTCAATAGGAGAAACGGTTTTCAAAATCTTGGACAGACAAACAAACAGCCATGGTAGCGTGTTACATATAAAGATATTAGACTTCGCATTAACAGTTGAGAGATTGTATGAAGATTCATCAATCTATCTTTGCTCTATTATTACGTTATGTACCAAGCCTATAATATTTACCGTATATAGTCGCGTATAAGTCGGGTCTTGAAACCCGAAAAATCGATCATAAAATCAGAACCTGACTTATATGCCCGTTCAAAAATACGACACTTAATTATTATTATTTTTTTTTTACATCTTCTTGCCTCCTCCAATCTCACACCAGTTTCTCAGGCGCATAGAATTTTGTTGTAGCAGCGCAGTTACCAATTTCTTTCGCCACTTCAACGATGCTTAATTTAAAACCAGTTTCATATTTTCTTCTGAGCGAATGCTCCATCGTAGACATGGGATGCTCTTACGATAAAGGTGTATGAGGGTGTGAGATACAAAAAACACAAAACGCTTTGGAATAGTTTGGGTATCACCGTGTGGTCACGTAGGCACAATAGAGAGAGACGGAGAGGGGTTAGGAGCACACGCTGATACATCACAGTGCCACACCCACACAGAAAAAAAAGGTTGTGTGCTAATGTTTGGTTTGATTTTAATTCAAAAATGTACACCACAACTGCTAAGAGCTGCCAAATATAACCATAAATCTCATCGAGCTAAGTATCACAGCTCACTTGCGGTACCGATTTATTTGCGTGAATCCGAGAGAGATGCAGCGGGCCGAGAGGAGGGGGGCAGGTCCAGCCTCGGGGTGTTCCTTACCTCCGCTTAGCTAGCGAACGAGAGAAC
>JANRMT010062816.1:14468469-14492546 GCA_026402145.1 Polypterus bichir lapradei | reverse complement strand
AGCCTCGGGGTGTTCCTTACCTCCGCTTAGCTAGCGAACGAGAGAACTACTTCACGGATTCAGATTGTTTTTTTTTTATATAATTTGCTTGAACACTCCGGTTGATTTTGACTTCTCTCATCGCGCCAAGTATCATAGTTCACTTGCGGTACCGATTTATTTGAGCGAATCCGAGAGAGATGCAGCGGGCCGAGAGGAGGTGGCGGCGCCAGCCTCGGTGTGTTCCTTACCTCCGCTTAGCTAGCAAACGAGAGAACTACTTCACGGATTTAGATCGGGTTTTTTCTATAATTGGCCTGAACATTCCGGTTGATTTTGCGACCTTTCTCATCACGTGAAGTATCATAGTTCGCTTGCAGGAGTGATTTATTCGCGTTAACCCGAGAGGCTGTGGTCCGAGGGGAGGGGGAAGCGTGATGTCAGGAGTGGGGAGTCAGTCAACCTCTGTGTTTTGGAGTATACCTTTCCTCCGCTCAGCTAGCAATACCTTTTTGTTTATTGATTTTTAAAGTTTGTCCTCCTTCACTACTACGCAGGCTGAGCCGCGGGTGACAGCTAATGGTAGATACATCAACTGTATCGATATCTAGTCTAAATATATACACTATTGGTCAAAAGTTTTAGAACAGTTTCATACAGCCACATCTTTTCCAGGATCTTGAATTTGAGCTGCTATTGAGTTGGTAAAGCAGGATGAGCACGAGTCAAACGCATACAAAAGAAATTTCCCAGTCCAATAGTTTGTTGTAAAAAGGTTTAGTGAAAATTTAAACCAAAACCGTGCACATAAGAACACAGAAAAAAGTTATTAAACATGCAGAATGAAAGGCAAAAAGGAAAAACTGTTGCTTCTACAAACGTAGCTTTTTCTTGTTAAACTTCAGTTGCTTTCTAAACTTAAAGGTTATCTTATTTCTCAATGGCAAGCTTACATATGCTTTACTTAATATATTCAATATATTCTATACGTATGGCACACTATACGGTCAAAATGATACGCTACGGGATACGGTTTGAAAACCGTTTGCCCTCCAAGCCTTACCAACCACATGACAGATCATAAACTGGGAGTAATCTGTAGTCAGAGGGACAAGAAATACAGTGATCCCTCGCTATATCACGCTTTGACTTTTGCGGCTTCACTCTATCGCGATTTTTTTCTCATACACGCTTGCGTCACTACGCATGCGCTTTCTGAGAACTTTTATCTAAGCCCTACGATGGCTCCTAAACGTGCTGCTTTTTCTAAGCCTTCTGACAATAAAACTAAGCGCCGGAGGAAGATGCTTACTATCCAGGAGAAGGTGAAACTCTTGGAAATGATTAAAGATGGCAATACCCTACAAAAGCCTCCTCACGCATATGAAAAGACAGCGCCAGCAACTGCCTATCAAGATGTTCTTCAGCCTCGCACCCAGACACCCACTGCCTACTCCTAGTACTCCTTCAGCGGAAGAAGACAACGATGCACCTGCTCTCCTACTGAGGTCGTGCCTTCATAGGTTAGTGGTTGTGTGTAAGAACTGTGTGTGTTTGTGTGCAATTAAATGCACAGTACAATAATCCTTCTATATAAAAGCCGCCGGGATTGTCCTTCCGTCCCGTGAGTGCTACGCAGGCGCGGAGTTTCACACACGCCCCATCCATTTTGCAATGCACGATGGGATTTGTAGTTTCGTTTTTCCAGGTAAAAGATGCTTTTCTACTCCAGACTGTGCGATATCTTCTTCTTCTTTCTTACAATATAAAAGCGGTCGGGATTGTACTTCCGTCCCCATCGTTCCCTTGCTTTTGTGCGCGATGCGCTGGAAAAATAGACAAAATTATGTCTCTGGAAATAATTAATGTTGATTGATGGAGTACAAATGCCTCACTGCGTAGTAAATATCAGGGGGGTTCAAAAGGGCGACATTAATATAGAGAAAAAGTTTAAATTTCATCACAAAAATAACAGAAACTATGAGTATTAAAGTAATACCGCTCAAATGCAATATAACCAAATTAATGAGTTTGTATAAAATATCAAATTGATCTACATATTGAATTGCCTTAAGAAGTGGTCAACTTAAAAGTCGGTCGCCTTAAAAGGCGGGTCAGCCTAGTCTACTATATAAAAGGGTTCGGGATTGTCCTTCCGTCCCGTGAGTGCAAAGCATAGCGGTATTCCGCTTATCACAGACTTACTACTTGCGGCTTGAGGTACGATGCGACGCGATGTGAGCAGAGTTCTGGTGCTCTCATTGTTCCCTTGCTTTTGTGCGCGATGCGCTGGAAAAATAGACAAAATTATGTCTCTGGAAATAATTAATGTTGATGGAGTACAAATGCCTCACCGCGTAGTAAATATCAGGGGAGATGGTGCTTGCTTATTCTCTATTCTATAGCTTATTAGTGCGTGAAACTCCGTCTTTAGCGGTACAGATTCGGGCTGACATTGTACGACTTTGGACAGGCACTTGAGGGGATTAAAAAACAAACTTAGGTTTTCGGGAGATGTTATGAATGGGCACTTTGATGTTCTCATTCCCTACACTTACATGCCTGATGTACACGTGGAGCGCACAAAAATTGAGGATAAAAGTCGGTCGCCTTAAAAGGCGAGTGCGCCTAGTAATATGATATTTGTAACGTCTAATATGTCTTATTTTCTCTTATTTTGTCTAATATATTGGGTAATATGAGTGTAATGGTGACTAAAGGGTGGTATTTCATGTCTAGAGGGCTCTAATAATGTTAAAAAACGTATTTAGAAGGTCGTAAACAGGTTTTCTAAACACTAACTGCGAAAATATTCGATTTATAAATAAAGAATCCTACTTCGTGAAAATTCATTTATCACGGTAGAGTCTGGAACGGATTAACCGTGATAAACGAGGGTTCACTGTAGTCAGAAATTTTCCATTTCAATTGAGCTTGTGGGGCTTATAACAGACCCTCCCATAGACTGTGCATTATTATACTGTATAGGCAAACATTTTAACATAACTAAGAAAATAATTCTATCAATTTAACATAACCTGTGATTTCCCCTTATGTGAATTTCCCCTTGGGATTAATAAAGTATCTATCTATCTATCTATCTATCTAACCTAACTGACTAACAATTCGCTCCTACACCTGAGTTTTTCTTCAAATTTAATCAGCTGAAATGTAATGTGTGGCCTAAAATGGTGAAAGGGTAAGCAGTAAACTGCCAGAGGATTAAATTTAAAGATAAGATTGGGTTAGCAAAAACTGAGAAATGGACATTTCAGAACATTACAAATGGGCCTTCTACAAGGAACAACTAACAGTTTACAACCTACAGATGTTCTGCAGCCATTGAAGTAAATGAAGCCTTGCAAGTTGAAGCACACAATTTGCACAGGTGTCCCAACTTCTGGTGATTACTTACAAACCCTGTGTGTGTCTTAAAGCAGAGTTGGAGTAGACGGTGTTACTACACCCTCGGAAGTATGACTTGGACAATATTCCAGTGATAATGGTAAGAAAATGGCAATTAATAAATGAAAAGAAACAAAGCATGATTGCCCTTAGAAGTGGAGGCCTTTCATTTAGAGAAACTATTAAAAAAATAAACAAATAAAAAATCAAAGTGTCAGTGATTCCAGAGGTGTCCTACACAATCCAAAGGCAACTGGAAGAAACTCTGATAGGATGAGATCTGGCAGAGCCAAAGTCACCAGCCAATCAGAAGACGAGTTTCTGAGGGGTCACCAGCTTGTGTGATCACAGGTGCCTTACAGCTTAACAGTGCAGGTCGACAAAAGCGAGTGTCAGTTTGGACTGTGAAGTGGAGACTTTGTGCTGTGGGTCAGACAGCCATTCCTTAAAGGACACAATAGGGCCTTGAAATACCAGCTGTGGACCACTGCAGACTGGAGGAAAGTCTTACGGAGCAATAAATCCATATTTGAAATTTTCAGTTCATCACGCAGTAAGTTGAAGCAAACAATTTGCACAAGTGTCCCAACTTCTGTTGATTACTTAAAACCCCTCTGTGTGTATTATAGCAGATTTGACACAGACTGTGTTACTACACCCTCGGAAGTACGACTAGGACAATATTACAGTGACAATGGCAAGAAAACAGCAATTAACGAATGAATGAGACGGAGCGGTGTTACAGTTAGAAGTGTAGGCCTTTAAAGGAACTGAAAAAAAATCAAACTGTCGGTGAGTCCAGTGGTGTCCTACACAATCCAAAGGCAACTGGAAACTGGAAAAAACTCTGATAGGACGCGATCTGGCTAAGCCAAAGTCACCAGCCAATCAGAAGACAAGTTTCTGAGGGTCACCAGCTTGTGTGATTACAGACGCCTCACAGCGCAACAGCTTAACAGTGCAAGCCGACAAAAGCAAGTGTCAGTATGGACTGTGAAGAGGAGACTTTGTGCTGTGGGTCTGACAGGGCGAGTGGCAGGAAGAAAGCCATTCATTAAAGGACACAATAGAGCCTGGAAATACTGGCTTTGGACTAGCGAGCGGTTCGTAAGGCTGTAGCGTGAATTCTTGCAATGTTAGTTTTGTCTGTTCAAGGTTTTCAGTGTTACTCAATGTTTTTACATTTAGTTTACTATTACACTGTGCTTTCTATGGTATAAGTAACTATTTTTGTGCTTAAAAATCTTAAAAAAATATATATTTACATATAGTTCATGCAGTCTAGAACGGATTAATTGTATTTACGTACAATCCTATGGGGGAAATTACTTCGGGTCACTACCAAATCGGGTTGCGACCAGAGTTTTGGGACGAATTACGGTTGTGACCCGAGGTTCAACTGTATGTTACGGCCAAAACACAAAGTTCTGCCAGTTCCCGAATTGGCCGGCCATTTTGCATTTTGGCCGAGAGGTGTGGCCAAAGTCTGATTACTAGAAATGACCAGTGTATATGTTATTTTGGCCGGCCGTTTCGCAAAGTGGAGAGAACTCCCTGGCCAAAATTCGATGTACTGATGTAAGACTGTCCGGTAGGCGGTATATCTTTCGATTCCGGTGTGGCGGTGGCGTGCACGTGGTAACAAGGAAGGTGCCACGCTGTGATGATAATATTCCGTTCATCTGCTGCTTTGCGGAAGAGGTCCTGCCTCCGTGACTTGTTCTTCTTATCTGACACAGCGGTTTCATTGCGAGTACTGTATTCCTGCTCACACTGGAATCCATAGGTACAGAAGAAAATTCACCACGAACCTTCGCGTCTTCCCAATCCCTGACCGGCGGCCAAGCCTACACTCGATGCCATTGTACTACTAAAGTGTGCAACAAATCGCTGCAAATGTAGAAATAAGAAACTGTTGGGCAATTCGAAATGTCATAAAAGTTCATCTTGTTGTAACAAGTGATGATGGATATTCATAAAATGAAGAGATTGTATAAAGTATGAAATTATTCAGACCCACCAAAATCTGCTCATGCCTTTTTTCTTCCGACTGTGGCTGATCACCCCATGCTATTTCGCAAACTGGCCGGCCAAATCCAGAAATCAAGGAAAGATTGGATATTGGCTGGTCAATTTACAGCGACATTGGCCATTTCTCGATTTGGCCAGACACTTCCCACTTTCGGGCTTTGGCCATAACATATACTCAGCAAAAAAAGAAACGTCCCTTTTTCAGGACTGTGTATTTCAACAATAATGTTTTAAAAATCCAAATAACTTTACAGATCTTCATTGTAAATTGTTTAAACAATGTTTTCCATGCATGTTCAATTAACCATAATCAATTAATTAACATGCACCTGTGGAATGGTCGTTAAGACCTTAACAGCTTACAGAAAGTAGGCATTTAAGGTCACAGTTCTAAAAACGCAGGACACTAAAGAGACTTGTCTACCGACTGTGAAAAACACCCAAAGAAAGATGCCCAGGGTCCCTGCTCATCTGCGTGAACGTGCATTAGGCATGCTGCAGGGAGGCATGAGGACTGCTCATGTGGCTAGGGCAATAAATTGCCATGTCCACACTGTAAGACGCCTAAGACAGCACTACAGGGAGACAGGAAGGACAGCTGATCATCCTTGCAGTGGAAGACCACGTGTAACAACACCTGCACAGGATCGGTACATCCGAATATCACACCTGCGTGACAGGTACAGGATGGCCACAACAACTGCCCGAGTCACACCAGGAACACACAATCCCTCCATCAGTGCTCAGACTGTCCGCAATAGGCTGAGAGAGGCTGGACTGAGGGCTTGCAGGCCTGTTGTAAGGCAGGTCCTTACCAGACATCACCAGCAACAACGCCGCCTATGGGCACAAACCCACCTTCGCTGGACCAGACAGGAGTGGCAAAAAGTGCGTGAGTTTCTGCATGACAGCAATGTCAGTGTTCTGCCATGGCCAGCGAAGAGCCCAGATCTCAATCCCATTGAGCACGTCTGGGACCTGTTGGATCACAGGGTGAGGGCTAGGGCCATTCCCCCCAGAAATGTCCAGGAACTTGCAGGTGCCTTGGTGGAAGAGTGGGGTAACATCTCACAGCAAGAACTGACAAATCTGGTCCAGTCCATGAGGAGGAGATGCACTGCAGTACTTCAAGCAGCTGGTGGCCACACCAGATACTGACTGGTACTTTTGATTTTGAGCCTCCCTTCATTCAGGGACACATTGTGAAACATTTTTAGTTTATGTCTTATGGTGTTGACTCTTTTAGTGTTCATACAAATATTTACACATTAAGTCTACTGAAAGTAAAAACAGTTGAAAGTCAGGGGACGTTTCTTTTTTTGCTGAGTATATATAAAAACTAGCAGCGGCCCTAGCAATGACCCCTCAGAGACACCACTCATAACACTCAACCCATTTCTAAAAAGGTTCCTCACACCATCACCCTCTGCTTCCTGTGTCTGAGCCAATTCTGCACCAATCTATGCACCGCACACTGAACTCCCACTTCTTTCAGTTGGATGCCCAACCTCGCATGTGGCACCTTATCAAACGCTTTCTGAACGTCAAGATAAATAACCTCATCTGCTAAACTTTGATCGTATCCTTTTGTTGCTTCCTCATAGAATTCCAGCATGTTAGTAAAACACGACCTCCCTTGTCTGAACCCACGCAGACTGTTCACTAGCACTCCTTGACATGAGTTGTTCAATCTTTTCCTTAATAACTCCTTTCATCGTTTTACCTGTGATGCTTGTTAAGCTTACTGGCCTATATTTACACAGATCTGTCTGATAATCCATTTTCATCCATCCATTCATTATCCAACCCACTATATCCTAACTACAGGGTTACGGGATCTGCTGGAGCCAATCCCAGCCAACACAGGGCGCAAGGCAGGAAACAAACTCTGGGCAGGTCGCGATAAACCATTTTATTTAACGGAATAATTACTGCCATTTTCCAGTCCTTTGGAATTTCCCCTTTTGAAGTCTCGTCCCATTTTACACACCCTTCCATCATAGTGAACAAGGTCCAAAGTGCTAAGTACAGGCCCATACCACGTTTGCCTTCATACATCATATCACTGAGAGGTGAAGTGACTCGGCCAGACTCGCATTCCAAGTCAGAAGTGGAGAGCTGAACCAGGAATGTTCTACTTCTTTATAGCACCTTTCATAGTGCAAAGGTTTCCATGTATTTTTCACGAAGGGTCCCAAAGTCAAGGCCTGAATTGGCAGCAGTGTGGTTTTCACTGCCAGCGCCTAAGCAAGTCTAAAGCAGGGGTCGCCAACTCCGGTCCTGGAGGACCACCGTGGCTGCAGGTTTTCATTCTAACCCTTTTATTAATGAGTTCCCTGCTTGTGCTGCTAATTAACGTCTTGTGAATTCCTTGTAATTGAATTGTTTCTTTAAGGTTTGTTCTCCTGAGTTTCTTCATCGTTTCTGTGAATTGCTTGATTTCTTTCCTTAAATGGCACCCAAACAGAACTGATATGTGAAGTAAGTGAGCCGACAGAAGACCAACTAAGTCACGGCCTCAAACTCCAACGATTTTCACTCCAACCAGTTGCTTAATGAGGTGCAGATTCTTGTTGTTAATTAAATTTCGTGGTTTGTTGCTGCTCTCGTGGTGCATTAACAGACATGTGTGAAATTGCTGATTTTCTCTTTTCTAAGAGCACTGGTAAAAAGTTTTGTGGAACTGAGAAGATCGACATTCCTGAGACCTTCTTCTTCCCTTATTTTCAGATATTGTATGATGAGCACCAGTTGGTTTGGCTCATTTTGTATCTTGTTATTGCTTGGCTGCTAATTAAGGAAAATGAAAGAAGGGGTAGCAGCACGCTGGCACAGTGGGTAGCGCTGCTGCCTCACAGTTTGGAGACCAGGGTTCGCTTCCCAGGTCCTCCCTGCGTGGAATATGCATGTTCTCCGTGTGTCTGCATGGGTTTCCTCCCACAGTCCAAAGACATGCAGGTTAGGTGCATTGGCGATCCTAAATTGTCCCTAGTGTGTGCTTGGTGTGTGTGTGTGTGTGTCCTGCAGTGGGCTGGCACCCTGCCCGAGATTTGTTCCTGCCTTGTGCCCAGTGCTGGATGGGATTGGCTCCATCAGACCCCCGTGACCCTGTGTTAGGATATAGCTGGTTGGACAATGGCTGACTGACTGAAACAAGGGGTCTGAGTGTTCAAGAGCAAGTCAAATAAAGTTAATTGAAAATTAACCCTAACCCTAATTAAAAGCAAAAACAGGTCACTAATTAAGAAAAGGGTTAGAAAACCTGCAGCCATGGAGTTGGTGACCCCTGGTCTAAAGGAGTAGATGGCTTTTTTCACAGGGCAGTGCCAGGGGGTTTTAGGGCTACTGTGGTTGGCATCACTGGCTGACAGGACAACAGCATTTCCTCATGTCCTCAGGCCAAAAAAAAAAAAAAAAAAAAAAGCCCACGTTTTGCATTCACTTTAGCACATCCCTCCCATGGACACAATGGTTTAAAAAACAAAAAAGAGAGCAACCCAACTATTTAAAGTACGTCTCAATGGAATAAATCATTACTAAAAGTCTGGCCGAGGCACTTTGTGGTTCACTGCTGACATGATGGGAAAGAGTGGCTCATAAATTCATGTCAAAATGTGCTCAAGTGCAGACATGTCGCTGGAGAGCCACACCAGGATAACACCACAGCCAAAGGCGCTGTAATTCTACATGTATATAAAATTCTTTCTGTCTTCGCATTCACACCCAAAACACCAGGACTGCGGCAGCTTCTGGCTTTCATCAAACGTCACTTGAGGTTTCTCAGAAGCCCGAAATTCAACAATCAGACCCAGCGCTTTTGTCTTTCTGCTCGTCCCCCTTCGATCTTCTGTCCACTCTAACCTTTCCTGGTTTGTTTCCCAAGAACAGGGTCATTATTGACATGTGAAATTCTTATTTCTTCACGCTAACTAACCTACAACACGCTGCCATGATGCAGCACCATAATTAGAGTGTATAAAAACCTTGCCCCGAAGCTTCTACCTTACTTACCTGAAAAATTTCAAAACACATTTGTCCTAACCTAGAATTACGTTCCTTTAAAAACACACAACAGACGTGCCGATAGTTTGAGTTCCCAAAGAGCAGCGAAACGGGAAAAAAATGATAAAGGAATGATTCCTCCTCTGCTTTAATTATAAATGATATTTAAAGGGCACCATCAGGGCTGTTTGATGCACACATCCTGGTCTCTCATGTTCTCCTTCCTCTTGTTCTCATGCAGAAGTTCCCATCTTTCTGTGACACTCCTAAAGAGGCAGACACATCTAATATCACTGCTAATGGAGTAGCTCTGATTGCTCCCTCAAAAATGTCAAACGTTACTCCTTAACAATCTCTAGATGATAATATCTGCTGAAGAAACAGGAATCACTAGCAAAGCGGAGGCAAGGTGCGCTCCAACACGTGGCGAGAGGTAGAGCGACTCGAACGGAGTGAGGAGGGCCCTGCCCAGCTCGATACACCTGAGGTCCTGCCTCCCCTTCCCCTCGGCCCGCAGCCTCTCTCTCGGATTCGAGTGATTAAATCGGTGCGAATTAGCACAATGAAGGAAGCCGCAAAATCAACAGGGATGTTCAAGCAAATTATAGAAAAAAAACCTGATCTTGGATTTATATACATATACACACACACATTTTATATATATATATATATATATATATATACACATATATATATATATATATATATATATATATATATATATATACTACTGCCTCGCAGTTAGGAGACCTGGGTTCGCTTCCCAGGTCCTCCCTGCGTGGAGTTTGCATGTTCTCCCCGTGTCTGTGTGGGTTTCCTCCCACAGTCCAAAGACATGCAGGTTAGGTGCATTGGCGATCCTAAATTGTCCCTAGTGTGTGTTTGGTGTGTGTGTGTGTGTGCTTGTATGTACATCCTGCGGTGGGCTGGCGCACTGCCTGGGGTTTGTTTCCTGCCTTGCGCCCTGTGCTGGCTGGGATTGGCTCCAGCTGACCCCCGTGACCCTGTGTTAGGATATAGCGTATTGGAAAATGGATGGATGGATGAATGGATATATTGTCACGCACCCGAGAATAGGAGGCAGCCAACAAACCCTAAAGTGAGTGAATACTCATGTAATAAAGGGTCGCAAAGGACTACTAACGTCTCTCTCTCGCTTTCTTCAGAAACAAAGACGGAAAATAAAAGCACCCTACCTCGTTCCAGAAACCACCATGGCTGGTCCACACTGTCACTTCTGTCCCGTCATAATGACATCACTACTAGTTTTGTCACTTCCAGTTGCCATCTTGCTTGTTTTGATGTTGCTATAAAGACCCCACACTATCAGATGTCTGTGTTGAATGTTTTATTTTGAACCAATTGTTCATTTTCACCTGTCCTTTGGACATTATATGGGGCAATTTCCCCAACTCTTGAAAACGACTCGATGTCGATTATTTGTTATTACTATATATATATATAAATATAATTTGATACTATCCGTATGTATGGTGTTCACGTCAATACCTCGACTCAATACAAGTTAGAACCATGCAGTGGGACGATAGATAGATAGATAGATAGATAGATAGATAGATAGATAGATAGATATGAAAGGCACTTTATGATAGATAGATTATCAAATAGAGACACTGTATAACAGTCAGATGTCCCTAACTAAATTATAAAACAGCCAGCCTGATAGACAAACAGACAGAACTTTTATCATTCCTCCAATGTAGAGCATAAAACAAAGAGCAACACAGTAAAAAGCACAATGCAAACAACAACGATAACATAACTGCAAAACATGTAATAGTCATATAATACCATAAAGAAATCTTGTCTCTATGCTGTATTATAATGCTGTTATGTTTCAGCCAAGGTTCCTTCCCCTGACTGGCGATCAAATCCTTGTTTAATGTCCTTTTTTGTTCATTTCTGAGTTATTTATTTATGTTAATGCTACTGTTGTTAACTATTTGCACTGTTCCTTGTTTTGTTCTCTAGGCCTCTATTATGTACCTTGTGATTTATGGGTGGTTCCCCAAGAGGCGAGGCCACCTGCCCATCACCGCCATGGCCTGCCCACCTCAGCCCTATAAAGGTGGGATGTTCCTAGAGGTTCATTCAAGTGCACTTGCGGGTTTGTTTGTTCTTTTTAATTTTTTGACCATTCTATGAATATCTGCATTGGGACTTGGTTGCTTTGGATTGTTTCAGTTCTTCAGGAAACTCCTTTTTGTGCTCCTCAGAGCTTTCTTTGTGCCTTTTGAAAACTAAGCCTTCTCCTTATTAATGAAGGTCCCTGTTACTAGACTGGGTTTTGACAGCAAGCAAGCACCCACTGCACGCCCAACCTACCTGGAAAGGGGTCTCTTTTTGAACTGCCTTTCCCAAGGTTTCTTCCATTTTTTTCCCTATAAGGTTTTTTTTTTTTGGGGGAGTTTTTCCTTGTCTTCTTAGAGAGTCAAGGCTGGGGGGCTGTCACAAGGCAGGGCCTGTTAAAGCCCGTTACAGCACTTCTTGTGTGACTTTGGGCTATACAAAAATAAATTGTATTGTATTGCATTTTTAAGGTTATTTAAGATTTTTTTTTGCTCTTTTGAAAAGGCCCACACCATTTTTGTGCTCTGAAGCACATCAAATGTTTTCATTGATTAAAAGAAATAAAGAACTAACCCACAACTTTCAAAGTATGCAAGCACAGCTCTCCTCCCTATGAAAGCTGTCATTTTTAAAAATTTTACTCCTTAAAAGTAATTAACCTGGAACTGCTCTCTGAGATCAGATTCATTATAAAAGAGTAACAAATGTTTGACTGATTAACATGAGATAAACTGCTATGCTTTTAAAGTTTAATACAAGGCAGAAGGAATTGGATGCTGAGGAGAACCTGCAGCTGTAAGATGTGTGGACCCCTCAGGGGATCTAATGGGCCCAGGCAAGAGAGTTTAGGCTCGCAGATGGTGAAATTACCTCTTCTCACCTCTGTAAGCCACACAAGTCTCTGCCTGCCGGGACGTGAACGCACATTCAGAGTAACAGTCGAGGCTCCAGAGCCCACTGCTGTGTCTGTACCGCCTGGACAGCCTAATGAGGCCTGAGTCAAAGCTGAATAATCTGTAAGCCGAGTGATTTGTACAACAGGTGAAGTTCAAAGGCCCCCCAGACAGCGTCAGCACTGACATCCCAAAACAACCCCCTCACATCACAAGCCTTAATTAATACTCCGTAACAAAGAGCTCTTTTTAATTACACCCCAGGGTGCCCTTCCCTCAGCTTATAACATTTACCACGTTTGCCGACGACCCCAACGGACTTGTAGACGAATCTAGACAGGTTTTTCTCCCCCTTTGCTAAGCGATGAAGTTAAGCTGCTGCTGGCGGATTTCCTATTTGGGAGCTCAGCATGTGATTATTTGACTGGTTCACCATCTTGCCCCCAAGACCACACAGCTTTCCAATAGCACAAATTAAGTAGTTTTAAATTTCATCACAGAACAATAAAGGAGATTAAATATATCCCTGCTGCTCCAATTATTTCAATCCCTTCATTCATCATCCAACCCGCTTCAGCCTTGTGGAGCTACAAAGCCAATATGCCAGCAGCACTAAGCGCAAGGCAGCTATCAATCATGGACAGGAAGCCAATCCCTCATGGGGGGCATTCACATAAACCAGGGGTGTCCAGCGCCAGTCCTGTTGGGCGGCAGTGGCTGCAGGTTTCATTCCAACCATCTTCTTAATTAGTGGGCCGTTTTTGCTGCTGATTAACTTGTTTTGCCTTACTGTTAATTGACGTGACTCAGACCCCGTCTTAGTTGTTTCTTTTTCCTTAATGAGCAGCCAAAGAATAATGAGACACAAAACAAGCCACCACATGACCAGAAAGGTGAAGGTCTTGGTCATGTTGGTCTGCTCAGGTCACCAAAACAACTTGACGGTGATCTTAGAAAAAAAAACAGAAAATCAACAGTCTGCTGAGAGCAGCAACAAGTCAGGATAGTCAATAACGGCTTTAATTAACAGCAAGAATTGGCTTCTCATTAAGGAACTGATTGGAGTGAAAGTGACAGGAGTTTGACGTTACAATTTAGCTGGTCATCCGTTGGCTTGTTTCACATCTCATTTCTGTTTGGCTGCCATTTAATGAAGAAACGAATCAACTCAGAGCACTGAATCCTTAAAAACAGGGCTATTAAAATGAAGGGAAAAGGAGTTAATTAGGAGTGAAAACTGGTCACAGATTTGGAAAAGGGTTAGAATGAAAACCTGCAGCCAATGTGGCCCACCAGGACCGGAGTTGGACACCCCTGACATACATAACCCCACTTCGGCCAATTTGGAGCCCACAGTTACTCAGCACAAGTAATCTGAGGTGTTTGTCAGGACGAGTGGTGGCTCTGAGGATACGGATCTGCACTAGTAATCGGAAAGGTTGCCGGTTCGAATCCCGTAAATGCCAATAGGGACTCTGCTCTGTTGGGCCCTTGAGCAAGGCCCTTAACCTGCAATTGCTGAGCGTTTGGAGTAGTGAGAAAAGCGCTCTATAAATGCAAAGAATTATTATTATTTATGATGGTGTTTCTTATTGTTCAGTTTGGGTTGTCCTCTGAAGCCCTGGCTTTCATTCCCAGCAGTTCTCTTTTCTTTTTTTATGTATTTACTTTATTCCCCTTTGTGTGTTCTTTTCTGATTTAGATTTTTAATATTTAATTGTTCCTGAATGAGTGTTAGTTTGTCAATAAACAATGGTGTGTTTGTTACGTATTTCAATTTAGTTTCTTCACTGAATTTTCTTCCATGCTTTTTGTTGAGTGAGACTATGGGGGGCGGTGCCCAATGCTACAGATGAAGGACCAACCTCAGGCTTTATAAAAGGCAGAAAAGTCTGAGGCATTAGCTATATCCAGCTTGTGTTGTTCACCCAATTTTCATTTCTTGGACTTCTTTTTAAGATTTTGTTTCTTGTTCTTCATTGTCATGCTGAACAGGAGAGCAAGTTTTACTTTAAAAGTAACCAGGAGGAAAGACTTCGTCAAAAAACAGAAACAAGCTGAAAACTGGGAGATCAAAAAGCACAGCAACCAAGACCAAATCGTGAGATAAAAAAAAAAAATCTACAAGGATTGTTAGGGAAGATACTTGAGAGAGGGAGCGCCGGTGAAGAAACGTTCAGAAGCACGCAAATACAGAGGAAAGGAGCTGAAGGTACAGGCAGGACAAGATATAGGAAATGCATTTAAATGATTCAACTACCTGTCTGTGAAAGGTATGGTGGTTAGTAATGAATAAATAACAAAAAATAATAAAATTAATAAGGCTCAAACTAAAATTTTAGAACATTGGAATAGTTGTAATGAGAATAGGCCATTCAGCACAACAGGCTCATCCATCCCCTTCACCTGGATTGTCCAAAACAACATTTCTGTTCTGCCCATTGTAATTTTACCACCGAAAGTGAAGCATCTCATAACAAAGTATCTTCTCAGAATATACCTGCTTTGTTTCGTTTGGTAATTTCATTTCTTTCTTACATAGGATACTAAACAAACCCTCTTGCTGGAGCCCAAACTCTTTTTGACTCATTAAAACATTAGAAACATTTAGATGAAAACAGGCCATTCAGCCCAACAAAGTACTCTGAAGACTGCAAGAAACAAGATTCTCTGGACTGAAGAAACCAGGATTAGCGTAATGTCTAGGAGAAACCAGGCACTGCTTATCACCTGTGCAATACCAGTCCAACTGTGAAACATGGTGGTGGCAGCATCATAAGTTTTTTTTCATTTTTCTTTTCACTTTGGACCTCAGACTAGGCTGAAGGTTCATCTTCCAATAGGAGAGTGGACTTAACCTCAAAGCAAACGTAACACAGGAGTGGTTTAGGGACATCTCTGGGAGTGTCCTTCAGTTTCCCGGCCAGAAGCCGGTTTTGAACGCAACTGAACATCTCTGGAGACACTTGAATATAGCTATTCATCAACGGCCTCAATTCATCCTGACAAAGCTTCAGAAGGTCCGCAGAGAGGAACGGCAAAAAACCTCTGAAATCTCCCAAATCTGGTTGTACGAAGCTTGTGACATCATACCCAAGGAGACTCCGGGCCATAATCACAGCCAAAGACGCTTCATCTAAGTACACAGTAAGAGGTCTGAATACTTTTATAACATTTGGACATTCTAGATTAGAACAGGCCATTCAGCCCAACAAAGGACTCTTGAGACTGTGAGAAACAAGATTCTTTGGTTCGATGAAACCAGGGTTAGTGTAACGTCTGGGAGAAACTTATCACCTGTGTGATACCAGTCCATGGTGGTGGCAGCATCATGCATTGTTTTGTTTTTTTTTTCATTTTTCTTTTTGCTTTGGACCTCAGACTAGGCTGAAGGTTCATCTTCCAATAAGAGAATGGATTTAACCTCAAAGCAAACGTAACACAGGAGTGGTTTAGGGACATCTCTGGAAGCGTTGTTCAGTTTACCAGCCAGAACCCAGTCTTCGATGCAACTGAACATCTCTGGAGACACCTGAATATAGCTGTTCACCAATGACCTCAATCCATCCTGACAGAGGTTCAGAAGATCCGCAGAGAAGAATGGCAGAAAATCTCCCAAATCTGGTTGTATGAAGCTTGTTACCTCATACTCAAGAAGACTCTGGACCGTAATCGTGGCCAAAGATGCTTTAACTAATTACACAGTAAGGGGTCTGAATACTTTTGTAACATTAGGACGTTCTAGATTAGAACAGGCCATTCAGCCCATCAACGGACTCTTGAGACTGTGAGAAACGAGAGTCTCTAGTCTGATGAAATCAAGATTAGTGTAACTTTTGGGAGAAACCAGGCACTGCTTATCATCTGTGCAATGCCAGGGACATCTCTGGGAATGTCCTTAATTCTCTCCACCAGAACCCGGTCTTGAATGCAATTGAACATCTCTGGAGACATCTGAAAATAGCTGTCCACCAATGGCCTCAATCCATCCTGACAGAGTTTCAGAGGATCCACAGAGAGGAATGGCAGAAAACCTCCAAAATCTCCCAAATCTGGTAGTACGAAGCTTATGACAACATTCCCAAGCAGACTCCAGGCCGTAATTGCAGCCAAAGATGATTCGACTAAGTACAAAGTAAGGGGTCTGAATACTTTATAACATTAGGGTTAGGTCAGTCTAGACGAGGACCGGCCATTCAGCCCAGCAAAGCTCGCCAGTCGTATACATCGATTCTTCCAAAATAACATCCACTTGAGTTTTGAAGGTCCCTAAAGTCCTACTGCCCACCACACTACTTGGTCAATAATTCCATGTGACGGTGGTTGTTTGCGTGAAGAAAAGCTTTCGAACATTTCTGTGAAATCTGCCCTTTGACCAGCTTCTGACTGTGTCCTCACGTTCTTATTGAAGAATTTATTTTAATGTTACAACGGTGAAGGGTTGTACTAATTTCTTTCATAATTTTTTTTTTTACGCTTTCATCATTTAGTCGAAAACAAAAATAGATTGAACTTTTCCAGGGTTCAAAACCTCCTTAAAAATATGTTAACACCAGGAAAAAGAAATAGAATTAAAAGTTGGAAAATATTATAACAATACCACCGTTGGTAAAATCGTAAAAATGAATATTCCACTGTGTTGTGAGTTTTAATTGTATTTTCAATTATCGAATTCCTTCCGGCATAGATACGTCTTCGCCCCATAATAACACAGGGTCACAGGGCTGCCATTTACGCCATTTCAGATTCGGTTGACCACCAGCAACAAACTCGCCTGGTATGACGGAGACGGTGGATGTGTGCGGCTAGTCAACCTGCAAAAAAAACGTATGTGGAGGTCTGAAAATGAATATACGGATGGATGATTTATTTCAGTAATGGGTTAAGAAAACTGATGGGTTCACTAATGCACACACCCACCCAGATGTTTTTCCGATTTACCTAATATGGAACCTTTTAGATGGGCGGATAACACCACACCATCCATCGGTACCACACTCAGTTCACACTTTGCTGCTGACCTCCCAGTTTCCCTGCCATTATAGCAAAGCTTTTCTTGGCACTGGCCTGATGTGTTCATTAATCTTAAGTAATAACTTGGGCCACCATCTATTAGCTTCTAAGCAGCTACAGGGCTCCCAGATGGAGTTGCCTTAATGCGTGGAGCCGACAGCTGACTAAGCACAGATGATGTGTGGGATTTTTAATAATGAAAAAGGTTAAAGCTACATATCAGATGCCGTGTGGTATAGGAGCCAGACAGAAAGAGCTCCCGTGTACTCATTCTATAAAACATCTGACCGCGGTTATTACTTTACAGGTTTTGGTTACATAGTAGGAAAGACAAGAAAAAGGCAGATTTCTTTTGTGAGTTTTGGAGGCAGTGGCAGTCGAAGCCCACGTGGAGTCCTTTGGGGTGGTCACCCTCAGTGTTTGGAGCGTGTGCTCCTTGACTTGCCAATATGGTGCACCTCAGGGTGGTTACTTACCTTGGCAGTGACATTCAGGACTCTGGTGACTCTTCCTATGAAGTCAGTAGATGGATTGGGAGAGCATGGGGGGGGGGGTCATGAGGTCACTAGAAAAGGGTGTGTGGCTCTCCCAATATCGCTGCAAAAGGACGAAGGTCCAAGTCTTTAGAGTCCTGGTGCTTCCTGTCTTGCTACATGGTTGCGAGACATGGACACCATCCAGTAACCTGAAATGAAGACTGGACTCCTTTGGTACTGTGTCTCTTCGGATAATCCTTGGGTACAGATGGTTAGAATTTGTGTCGAGCGAGTGGTCACTCACAGAGTCCCGAATGAGGCACATGACCTGCATTGTGAGGGACCATCAGTTACAGCACTATGGCCAAGTAGAGCGATTCCCAGAGGGTGATCCGGTTCGCTGGACCCTCATTGCTGATGACCCGAGTGGCTGGACCAGACCAAGGGGACGCCCGTGTAACACCTGGCTCTGGGAAGTAGAGGGCCATTTCTCCTGGGTGGGACTGGACTGCATGTCTGCCTAGGGCAGGGGTCCTCAATCACGGTCCTGGAGAGCCGCAGTGGCTGCAGGTTTTTGCTCCAACCGAATTGTTTAATAAGAAGCACTTATTGCTCAAGTAACACTTCTGCTTCACTTTAGTTGTCTCGCTTGTTAAGATTTTGAACCCTTATTGCTTATTTTAGTCTTAAACAGCTGTATTCCTGGTTTTTAATTGCTCCTAATTAGCAATAACATGCAAATGACAAAAGAGACCAGCATTTCTCCATTTAGCTTGTTACCATTTACACCTGTGTGTATTTATCGCACACTATTGGGTTTAATTAAATACTTGGAAGATAGTTAAGACTGAAAATTACTCCTCCATTTTAGCCTTCAAATCATTTAGATGATATCCTTAAAAAGGGGAAGAAAATCTAGGATATGAGAATTACCTGACATAGCAGAGTTAAAGCACTAACAAGCCATGAAATTAAAGTATTGGCAAGAATTGCTTTCTAATTAAGCAACCAGGTTAGAACAAAAACCTGCAGCCACTGCGGCCCTCCAGGACTGTGATTGAGGACCCCTGGCCTAGGGTGGGGCTGTCAACTGGGTGCGGCAACGCGCTCTACCAGTGCGTGATCCCCCAACCTGCCCTTAATCTGACCTGACTCCAAGTCCATAACCACAGCAATGAGGAATGCAAGTTCCAAAAAATTGTGACATCCTAAACAAGACAATACGGTGTGTGAAAAGAGGACATGAAAATACACAGACGTCTAAGTTGTCAAACACGAGCGCATAGGGAGCAGCCCCAGAACAGAATGCCTGAGAGATCGCCATTTTCACTGCCTTCTTCTATCTCATCCGGAGTCCGGTTTGATTGTAGCGATCCCACCTCGGAGTAATTTAAGAAGCAACAGCTCCAGAAGTCCTCGTTTAATCAGGAGCCCAATCACAAAGAGCACAGAGCTCCTCAGAGGAAAACACAGCAGTATGAGACTCTCCTTAACAGTGGGCATCAATAGGATACAGAAGACGCAAAACAACCACAATACTATGGTTTTGGTTGCGAGACATGGACACTATCCAGTGACCTGAGATGAAGACTGGACTCCTTTGGTGCTGTGTCTTTCCAGAGAATCCCTGGGTACTGCTGGTTTGACTTTGTGTTGCTCAGGGAGTCCCGAATGAGGCACATGACCTGCATTGTGAAGGAGCGTCAGTTACGACACTATGGTCATGTGGCGCGTTTCCCCGAGGATAATCCAGCTCATAAGATCCTCATTGCTGGCAACCTGAGTGGTTGGATCAGGCCAAGGGGTCGCCCACATTTAAACACCTGGCTGAGGCAGATAGCTGTTTCATCATGTAATGGGTGCGGCAATGCACTGTACCAATGCATGCTCCTCAACTTGACTTGACTTCAGGGTGGTTCAGAAAGGTCTGGAGCATGTTCTGCTTGAAATTCATAAACGACGCTCCTCAGTGCCCACAGATCTCATTCGGTGTTGTTAGACTTGTTCTGTTTGATTCTTACGTTTATGTTAATACTAGCAAAATACCCGCGCTTCGCAGCGGTGAAGTACTGCCCTAATATTTTTATTAAGAAGAAAAGTAAACCTTTTTAAACTGAGGGAAAATATGCCAATAATTATTTGTTAAGGATCTCTTTGTATACCACATTGTGAGTTCGGCCCTCCGGTTGTAACATGACCAAGCTGTGCGCTGAGCTTACTCTTGAGCATGTAACGTACAGCTGGCCGTGTGAACAGTAATCTTGATTCAAATCTCACAGCTTGGATTGCTGCTGTCATAATCGGTTTGAGTTTCATGGTTTGTTTCAATTACGACAGTATTTGCAGGACTTGTGTTGAAGTGACATTCGGCATCTGTCAAGCGTTGTAAGCATACAACCAGTTTCATTGATAACTTCACATCCAGCTTTTGAGAGTTTAAACATTTCTAAACATCAAAGTGTCCACTACTGAAATCGTCACCTGTGAATCGAAGATGTTTAAGAGGCATTGGCGGTTGTCCAAAGGTGTAAAATATTTGGCCATTTCGGTACACTTGAAAGCGACAACCGAACAATTCAGCGGCAGCCATCAACTTACATGCAGAACCATAGGTGAAGGGCTTAAGCATTTCACTCTTCTAGTGCTCCTGTGTAGTATAATTATCTCCTGTACCGTCATCAGTCCACACCTTGAACCTGTCCCAGTCATTCAATACATAAGACACAATGTTCCTCCGGATATCAAGAGTGAGCCTGATATGGCCGTACAATATGTAACAAAGAGAATGGAAAAGGTAGGTGCCATCTTCGGGCATGGAAACCACTCGGTAAGTGACAGTTCTTTGATCGATGGTGATCACCTCGATAGACATGTTAATAGGGGTACGGTTGGAATGATAAAGGAAATGGGTACCTGAACAATGTAAAGTAAGTCTAAAATACCTACGCAATAACTCTACTCGTAATAAACGAACAATAAAACAGCGGAGAAGCCGTGGATTAAATAAAAAGGCTGTAGTTATCAGCAGGGAGACGTGAATCCCGTGGCGAAGCAAGGAAGGGAATGTAGAGACTGGAGCGACAGACGGCCTTATATAGGCAGGCAGCCAACAACGTGGGAGGTGTTGGGATGGGGGACCCAACGCCGCCTCACATGGTGACCGAGCTGCAGGCTATGGACGTATATATGTACGTAAGTAGGATTCAGTTAGCGTTGGGAACCCGCGTACCAAATTTCTTGAAGATGGGCCCATAAGTAACAAAGACCATTGGAAAGTTCAATATGGTGGCTGACAGTGGCGTCATACCACCAAAATAAGTACATACATCGGTTTCGGTTAGCGCAGGGAAGCCGCATACCAAATTTCGTAAAGATGGGGTCAGCCTTCTACCTACACGGGAAGTTGGAAAATTAGTGACGTTGGAAAGTTCAATATGGCGGCCGACAGTGGCGTCATACCATCGAAATAAGTACGTACATCGATTTCGGTTAGCGCAGGGAAGCGGCCACCAAAAATTTTGTGAAGATGGTGCCATAAATAAACTGAACAGTGTCATCTCCAGGCAGAGGAGTAGCTTCAGTGACAGACTTTTGTCACTGTCTTGCTCCACTGACAGACTGAGGAGATCGTTCCTCCCCCACACTATGCGACTGTTCAATTCCACCCGGGGGAGTGAAAAAACATTTTTTTTTTTTTTTTTTTTCTTCATTTTTTTCATTTTTATTACTATTTAATTTAATATTGTTTCTTTGTATCAGTATACTGCTGCTGGAGTATGTGAATTTCCCCTTGGGATTAATAAAGTATCTATCTATCTATCTAAATAAGAAAGTTCAACATGGCGGACGTTGTCGACCGTTATCGACCGTTATGACCGTTACGTGTAGAATTTCGAAATGAAACCTGCTTAACTTTTGTAAGTGAGCTGTAAGGAATGAGCCTGCCAAATTTCAGCCTTCTACCTACACGGGAAGTTGGAGAATTAGTGATGAGTGAGTGAGTCAGTCAGTCAGTCAGTGAGGGCTTTGCCTTTTATTAGTACAGATTGTGCGTAAGAGCCATTTGTTAGTCAGTTAGGTTACGTTAAATTGATAGAAGTATGTTCATAGTTATTTTAAAATGTTTGCCTTTATATTAATGCACAGTCTATGGGAGGTTCTATTATTGAGCACCACAACCTGAATTAAAGTGGAATATTCTAGTAATTTCCTGTCCCTCTGACAACATTGGACAACATAGCCTTGAATGTTCTCAACAATTTGCATACCTAGGCAGCAATATTTCTGACAATGGCGATGCAAAGAACGATATAAAAGCAAGGTCAGCCAAAGCAAAGGCGCCCTTTCAGAAACTCAGCTCGGCATGAATAGAAAATCAATCAGAAACCCAATCAAATGACAGCTCCATATGGCAGTTGTAACCCCCATTGCAAAATACACGCGTGAAACACGGAAAACTACGGCAAACAAAAGTAAAAGACTTAACGTATTTCACTGACGCAGTATTCACACCATACTGGGTCTCTCATGGGGAGATCACATCACAAACGAGGAGGTTATATGAACATCAAAAATGGACATACTACACAATATTGTACAAGAAAGATGAAGGAGATTTGCAGGTCACACCTTGGCTATGGCAAAACAAAGACCAGCTTCTGTGGCCACAAATTGGGAACTGGAAGGTGGAAAAAAGACACTAAGGAAGGCTGGAGGAAGACCTTCAACGAGGACCTACAAGATATGGGAATCGTCTGGAAAGAAGCAGCAGAAAAGACTAGAGACCACCACACCGGTGAAGAAAACTCACGAGGAACAGGAGAAACTAAATACTTAACTTAACTCTAACAGAACTTTCAGTATTTTAAGTAATTGCTTTCTGAGCCCAATATATTCGCTAGGGAGTTCTAAAAGAGGTGTGTGTGCAAGGGGATGTACAGTGGCAGCGCCAACTGCAGCAACACAAAGTTGCCCATATTTAGGTGTGTCTCACACAGGAAGCTCCTTACCACTCTTGACCAACGAATGAGGGAGAAATGTGCACCTTCAGTTCAAAAAGTCAATCCCAAGTGAAAATAATTGTGGCACCTTCTAACAGGGGTGGCACGGTGGTGCAGTGGTAGCACTGCTGCTTCGCATTAAGGAGACCTGGGTTCGCTTCCCGGGTCCTCCCTGTGTGGAATTTGCATGTTCTCCCCGTGTCTGCATGGGTTTCCTCCCACAGTCCAAAGACATGCAGGTTAGGTGCATTGGTGATCCTAAATTGTCCCTAGTGTGTGCTTAGTGTGTGTGTGTGTGCCCTGCGGTGGGGTGGCGCCCTGCCCGGGGTTTGTTCCTGCCTTGCACCCTGTACTGGCTGGGATTGGCTCCAGCAGACCCCCGTGATCCTGTGTTAGGATATAGTGGGTTGGACAATAAACTGACTGACCTTCTAACAGTACAAGAATTCATTAAGGGTTCATCTTGAACCACCCATGCCACAGTGAAACTCCTTTATACTCTGCTTGTCTGACATCATAAGACAGAATATCTTCAAATTACAGCCCGCACCTTCTAAATTCACAGTACTGGAGTCAGTTTTCTCTAATGACTGGGGAGCGTCCTTAACTTGTATTTAAGAAGAACCTATCCTCATAGTTTGAAGACATAACAATTTTTTTTCCTTCACTACCTGGAAGGCCAAATCCGATGTCTCAAAGGCACTGCTCTCAGGTAGAGGCACTTCAAAAAAAAAAAAAAAACGGAACTTTAAGTGTGTTAAGAGGCAACTACAGAGGCTTTGTTTACCCACAATCATCCAACCAAACATTGTCTGGCCATAGAGACGATGATTGTTTAGTGACACTTTACAGTAAAAAAGTGTGCAGTGTGTAGAGTTCTGGGTCTTACACTCTTGTATGTGTTCATTTACACTTTGCTTTACCACTTAGCACTACGACATTATGTTCTGTACTGCTCTTGTTCAAGTGAATTTTCCCCTCAAGGATCAATTTAAGTATTTATTTACTAAGAATAACTAATGTATCAGTGACAGACAGACAGACACACATATAGATAAGGCACCATTTTATAAATATATGGAGAGACAGATAGAAAGGGACCATAAGGGAGAGATGGATAGAAAGGAAAGGCGCTATATAATAGATAGATAGATAGATAGATAGATAGATAGATAGATAGATAGATA
>JANRMT010062816.1:14370570-14397380 GCA_026402145.1 Polypterus bichir lapradei | reverse complement strand
TTGTCCAAAGGTGTAAAATATTTGGCCATTTCGGTACACTTGAAAGCGACAACCGAACAATTCAGCGGCAGCCATCAACTTACATGCAGAACCATAGGTGAAGGGCTAAAGCATTTCACTCTTCTAGTGCTCCTGTGTAGTATAATTATCTCCTGTACCGTCATCAGTCCACACCTTGAACCTGTCCCAGTCATTCAATACATAAGACACAATGTTCCTCCGGATATCAAGAGTGAGCCTGATATGGCCATGCAATATGTAACAAAGAGAATGGAAAAGGTAGGTGCCATCTCCGGGCATGGAAACCACTCAGTAAGTGACAGTTCTTTGATCGATAGTGATCACCTCGATAGACATGGTAATGGGGGTTGGAATGATAAAGGAAATGGGTACCTCAACAATGTAAAGTAAGTCTAAAATACCTATACAATAACTATAATTGTAATAAACAAACAATAAAACAGCGGAGAAGCCGTGGATTAAACAAAAAGGCTGTAGTTATCAGTAGGGAGACGTGAATCCCGTGACGAAGCAAGGAAGGGAATGTAGAGATCGGAGTGACGGACGGTCTGATATAGGCAGGCAGCCAACAACGTGGGAGGCGTTGGGATGGGGGACCCAACGCCGCCTCACACGGTGACCGAGCTGCAGGCTATGGACATATATATGTACGTAAGTAGGATTCAGTTAGCGTTGGGAACCCATGTACCAAATTTCTTGAAGATGGGCCCATAAGTAACAAAGACTGTTGAAAAGTTCAATATGGCGGCCGACAGTGGCATCATACCACCGAAATAAGTACGTACATTGGTTTCGGTTAGTGCAGGGAAGCCGCCTATAAAATTTCGAGAAGATCGGGCCATAAATAAGAAAGTTCAACATGGCGGACGTTGTCGACCGTTATCGACCGTTATGACCGTTACGCGTAGAATTTCGAAATGAAACCTGCTTAACTTTTGTAAGTAAGCTGTAAGGAATGAGCCTGCCAAATTTCAGCCTTCTACCTACACGGGAAGTTGGAGAATTAGTGACGTTGGAAAGTTCAATATGGCGGCTGACAGTGGCATCATACCACCGAAAAAACTACGTACATTGGTTTCGGTTAGCTCAGGGAAGCCACCTACCAAATTTCGTGAAGATGGGGCCGTAAATAAGAAAGTTCAACATGGCGGACGTTGTTGACCGTTATGACCGTTACGCGTAGAATTTCAAAATGAAACCTGCTAAACTTTTGTAAGTAAGCTGTAAGGAATGAGCCTGGCAAATTTCAGCCTTCTACCTGCACGGGAAGTTTGAGAATTAGTGACGTTGGAAAGTTCAATATGGCGGCCGACAGTGGTGTCATAGCAACGAAATAAGTATGTACATCGGTTTCCGTTAAAAGTTTAATATGGCGGCCGACAGTGGCATCATACCACCGAAATAAGTATGTACATTGGTTTCGGTTAGCGCAGGGAAGCCACCTACCAAATTTTTGTGAAGATGGGGCCATGAATAAGAAAGTTCAATATGGCGGACGTTGTTGACCGTTATGACTGTTACGCGTAGAATTTCGAAATGAAACCTGCTTAACTTTTGTAAGTAAGCTGTAAGGAATGGACCTGCCAAATTTCAGCCTTCTACCTACACGGGAAGTTGGAGAATTTGTGACGTTTGGAAAATTCAATATGGCGGCCGACAGTGGCGTCATACCACCGAAATAAGTATATACATCGGTTTTGGTTAGCTCAGGGAAGCCACCTACCAAATTTAGTGAAGACGGGGTCAGCCTTCTACCTACACAGGAAGTTGGAAAATTGGTGACGTTGGAAAGTTCAATATGGCGGCCGACAGTGGCGTCATACCATCGAAATAAGTAAGTACATCGGTTTCAGTTAGCGCAGGGAAGCTGCCTACCAAATTTCGTGAAGATGGGGCCATAAATAAGAAAGTTCAACATGCTGGACGTTGTCGACCGTTATCGACCGTTACGTGTAGAATTTCGAAATTAAACCTGCTTAACTTTTGTAAGTAAACTGTAAGGAATAAGCCTGCCAAATTTCAGCCTTCTACCTACACGGGAAGTTGGAGAATTAGTGATGAGTGAGTCAGTGAGTGAGTCAGTCAGTCAGTGAGGGCTTTGCCTTTTATTAGTATAGATATATATATATATACATATATACACACACACACACACACACACACACATACACATTACCTGGCCGGGACACCAACAGCATGGAAAGACCAGGGGGGAGAGCATCGGCGGTGCAATTCCTTCCCCGTGACACTAGAGGGCAGCTCTCCTGGGCGGCTGTGGCACCATGGATTCCAGCACAGCATGCTGGGAGTTAGAGTTTGGACACTGCACTGTAGGGTCCCATGGGGAGCTGCAGAACCCTACACTGGGCTCTCACCACACCTGGGAGTGATTCCAGGTCCAATTAATGAGCCACCTGGAACACTCCCAGGGTCATCATAGTAGGAGCTGCCTCACTCCATTCAGTGAGCCAGAGTTGGAAGGAAGAAGGATGAAGCTTGCAAGGGAGAAGTAGAGGCAGAAAGACTGTGAACTGGCAGCTGATGAAAGGGCTGTGTTGTGGTGTTGTGTGGACTGTGCTGTACTTAGGGGGAGCGAAGAAGAAATGCTTCCCTGGCTGTAAATAAACAAGTCTTGTGTGGCAATTCGTGCCTTTGCCTGTCTGTGTCGGGTTAGGGCGGCTGTACATGTCCCGGTGGTCCACATAAGCTCTATATCTCTCTCTCTCTCTCTCTCTATTATATATATATATATATATATATATATATATATATTTTATATCTCAGAGAGACACATTGACGTCACACGAGACCCAACATTACAACCTTAGGAAGCAAGACCTGTGAGATGGTGACTTTTGCACGTCACGCCCTACTTACAAACAATTTAAAACAAGTTCATGGACATCTAACCTCGCAGTTGTCGGAATGCTTTTGGCAGACACACTTCATGCGCTCCCAGCTCTTAAAAATGTTATACGTTCTAGATGGCACGAGAATGACTAAGCAAAGAAGAAAGAGAGTGTGTCGAAAACAGACACAAAAGTGTTGGAGAGAAAAGAAGGCAAAAAAGGATGCACAAGAGAACAATAATAATCTATATGCAAATTCACAAAATAAGGAAAGTAATATTCGGCCTGGACATCCCGCGAGAGACACTTTGATGTCCTGCAAGACAAAGCAGTTTGACCAAAGGACAGCTGCTGTACAGGCTTTTAAAGGATCGACGTGCAGCACAACAAGCAGAACACGTAGCTAGACAGCAACAGCAGAAAGACAGCAGCTGACCCGTCCACATCTCCTTAGCGTGCGTTCAGCCCACACCACTCCTTCACAACACGAGCGGCAGAGATGCAAAATGGCAGGCGCCTAGCACACCCCGAATATAAGCGAGCGATGCAAGGACAGCTGCTGTAAGGCTTTGAAATGATCAACGTGCAGCGCGAGAAGCAGAACACGCAGCACGGCAGGAGGAGCAGTAAGCAAACAGGTGATCCGTCCGCATCTCTAAAGAGAGCGTTAAACACCCCTTCACAATGCGAGTGGCACAGACACAAAGTGGCAGGCGTGAGGCACGCCCCGGGGACGGGGGGAGCAGTTGAGCTAGCGAAGCATGCAGGGGGCAAAGCCCCCTAGTATATTAGTGCAGGGATGTCCAACTCTGGTTATGGAGGGCCACAGTGGCTGTGGGTTTTCATTCTTACCATTTTCTTAATTAGTGACCAGTTTTTGCTGCTAATTAACTTTTTTTGCCTTAGTTTTTAATTGACTTGACTCAGACACCTTAGCTGTTTCTTTTTCCTTAATTAACAGCCAAACAACAATGAGACACAAAATGAGCCGCCACATGACCTGTGCCAATCACATAGTATCTGAAAATAAAGAAAGATGAAGGTCTCAGTAAGGATGATCTGCTCAGGTCACCAAAACATTTTGACAATGTTCTTAGACAAAGCAGAAAATCAACAGTTTTGGAAATATCTGCTGTGGCAGCAGCAAGTTATGGAATTAAATAATGGGATTAATTAAAAATGACAGTCTGCTTCTAATTAAGAAACTGGTTAGACTGAAATTGGCCGGAGTTTAAAGCCCCAATTTAGCTGATCATCTGTTGGCTCGTTTCATATCTCATTTCTCTTTGGCCCTCATTTAATGAAGAAAATAATCAATTCAGAGGACTGAAGCCTTAAAAACAGGGCTATGAAAATGAAGGGAAGGGAAAAGAAGTTAATTAGCAGGGAAAACTGGTCACTGATTAGGAAAAGGGTTAGAATGAAAAGCTGCTGCCACTGCGGCCCTCCAGGACTGGAGTTGTATTAGTGGCTTCCTTCTAGCCATTCTACCATAAACACCTGATTAATGAAGTGTTGCTTAGATTGCCTTCTTTCTGATAGGTTCTTGTATCTATTAGGACTTCTGAAGCTCTGTTAGAGTTTCCGTTTGGTTCTTGTCACCTCCCTGATCATGGTCCTTCTTGCCTGGTCACTGAGTGTGGCCAGACGGGCGACACAAGGAAGAGTCCTGATGGTTCCAAACTTATTCAGTTTCACAATTACTGAGACCACTGTGCTCCTGGGAACACTCACCACTTTAGAAATTGTTTTATCCCCTCGCCCTGACCTGTACCTCACCACACTGTGATCACAGGAGTCTACAGAGAGTTCCTTGGACTTCATGGCTTGGTTTTTGTCCCGACATGCATCGTGAATCGTAGGACTTTCGATACTGCCTTTCTACTCAATGTCCAATCAATTCGGTTGGCCACAGGTGGACTCCAATCAAGTTCTAGAAATTTCTCGGGGAGAATTAAAGCCAACAGGATGCACCACAGCACAGTTTATAATATTACAGCAAAGGGTCTGAATACTTCTAGGAATGAGAGATTTCAGTTTTTGATTTCTAATAAATTTGCAAAACCTTTCTGAAAACATACTGTCACTTTCTCATTATAGGTTATGGAGTGTAGATCAATGGACAAAAATGGCAAATCCATCTGTTTAAAATTAAATCTATGACACGATAAAGTGTGCAGAAAGTAAAGAGGCCTGAATGGTTTTAAAATCCAAGCTTTGTTTTAACACTTTACAATACACGTAAATATTTCCCACAGGGGTTTGAGAATATTATACATGTTGGTATGTATGAATGTATGGATTCTATCTATGGTGCGTAAATAACAAGCACACACGTGTGTTCACAAATATCCTTACCATACACCACAGGTAGTGAGGCCTTTAAAGGACAAACCAGGAGTTTAACTTGGGCTCCTGAGACTACGACAGGACTGTTAACGTTTCCGGCCAGCTTGGGGTCTGGCTGCACTAGGAATGACAAGCATTCGGAAGAAAAACATTAATCAGCCCGGAGAACAAGCTGGAATGAATTTCAGACGGCTGCTGTTTTATTTTGAAACCGCCACTCCGTGCCACAAGTCCAACCCCCCTCCACGTTCCTCAACCACTGAACAAGTATTTTGACTTTTATTGAGAAGAGGGCATTCAAAAGCATGTTTTAAAGCTGATGAACAACCATAAAACAAATATATATATATATATATATATATATATATCAGACTCTGGTTCCTTTTAATTATGCTGTAGTACATTAAATTGGATTTGTCCTGCTACCGAGTATCTTACATGCTTTGAGAATGCTAAGATTAAACAATCTTTCTTCCTAAATTAAGTAAATAAACCTGATCAGTGTGGGGTTTCCTCTGGGTAGTTCTCTCCCCCCCAAGAAACAGAGGCACACACATTAGGCTACATGGCAGTTCTAAAATGCGTCTCGGGAACTGCAGGTCAGCAACACAGGAGCGCCACAGGGGACTGGACTTTCTCCGGTCCTGTTCAGCCTATATACATCGGACTTCCAATACAACTCGGAGTCCTACCACGTGCAAAAGTTCACTGACGACACTGCTATTGTGGGATGCATCAGGAGTGGGCAGGAGGAGTAGTGGAACCTAATCAAGGACTTTGTTAAATGGTGCGACACCAGCAAAACCAAGGAGCTGGTGGTGGATTTTAGGAGGACCAGTCCCCTCATGGACCTCATGATCATCAGAGGTGACTGTGCAGAGGGTGCAGACCTATAAATACCTGGGAGTGCAGCTGGATGATAAATTGGACTGGACTGCCAATACTGATGCTCTGTGCAAGAGAGGACAGAACCGACTATACTTCCTTAGAAGGCTGGCGTCCTTCAACATCTGCAATTAGATGCTGCAGATGTTCTACCAGACAGTTGTGGCGAGCGCCCTCTTCGACGCAGTGGTGTGCTGGGGAGGCAGCATAAAGAAGAGGGACGCCTCACGCCTGGACAAACTGGTGAGGAAGGCAGGCTCTATTGTAGGCACGGAGCTGGACAGTTTGACATCCGTGGCAGAGCGACGGGCGCTGAGCAGGCACCTGTCAATCATGGAGAATCCACTGCATGATCATCTCCAGACAGAGAAGCAGCTTCAGCGACAGACTGCTGTCACCGTCCTGCTCCACTGACAGACTGAGGAGACCCCACACTATGCGACTCTTCAATTCCACCCTTAAACGTTAACATTATAACAAAGTTATTGTCTGTCTGTTCTACCTGCATTTTTATCACTCTTTAATTTAATATTGTTTATTATCATCAATATGCTGCTGCTGGAGTATGAGAATTTCTCCTTGGGATTAATAAAGTATCTATCTATCTATCTAAAATGGCCCAGCGTGAGTGTGGGCGTGGGCATGAGTGGGCCCGATAATGAACTGGAGTCCCATCCTGCACCCGATGCTACTCACCCTACCACAACCTTCACCTGAAAGAAGCAGGTTTCAGAATATACAGTAATAAAATGCCAGTCTCTAGGTGCCTAGGTGTGTTTAGTCCCACCGAGCAATCCGATTGGCCAGTTTGGCTCTGGTGACTCAATTGTGCAAATGACGGCAGGATACTTTAGTGAAGTTCAGTTCCCGATTGTGACAATTTTT
The DNA here is from genome assembly GCA_026402145.1 of Polypterus bichir lapradei. NCBI lineage: Eukaryota > Metazoa > Chordata > Cladistia > Polypteriformes > Polypteridae > Polypterus > Polypterus bichir. The sequence continues at coordinate 14,390,391 of JANRMT010062816.1, read as the reverse complement.
TATTTAGGTAAAATAAAGGAGTTAAAATTGAGCATTTCAATGTCCAAGGGCTCAGGAGGAACGAGAGAGCAACATGTTGTAGACGAGGAAGACGGAGACAGATGTAGCAATTCACATGTTTTATACGTGTGTGTCGCACAGGAGCGCTTGGGGAGCTTCTAGACAGCCCTATCGAGGTAAGCCAACAAATCGCAGTGCCAGGGCATACTGTAAGTGATCGCTAACCACATCTTCTCCTTTCCCCGCAGACGATGGGACGGCTTGTGACGTCACTTTTGGTATAATTCCGCAGGTTCCTTCAGGTCTCTCCACACATGTCTTATGGGGTTTAAGTACAGTACAATACAATACAATTTATTTTTGTATTGCCAAAGTCACACAAGAAGTTAACAGGCCCTGCCTTTTGACAGCCCCCCAGCCTTCACTTTCTAAGAAGACAAGGAAAAAACTCCCAAAAAAATCTCTTGTAGCGAAAAAAAAAAAATGGAGGAAACCTTGGGAAAGGCAAGTCAAAGAGAGATCCCTTTCCGGGTAGATTTGGGCGTGCAGTGGGTGTCAAAAAAAAGGGGTAAAAAAAAAAAAAAAGACAATACATGGAACAGTCTGGGCTTTGGCTGGAGTACTCAAGACTTTTTCCAAAGCCACTCCAGCATTGTCTTGACTGTATGCTCTGGGTCATTGTAGTGCTGAAAACGTGAACCATCGCCCCAGTCTGCGGCCACATACATTCTGGAGCAGGTTTTCTTCCGGGACCTCTCTGTATTTCGCTGCATTCATTCTTCCAGCAATTCTGACAAGTCTCTCTGTCCCTGTAGCTGACAAGCACACCCACACTATGATGTTGCCACCACCACATGTCCCCGTAGGGATGGTATTAGGCAGGTGATCAGCAGTGCTTGGTCTTTACCAGACATAATACTTGAAGTTCAGTGCAAAGAGTTCAATTTTTGTTTTTTCAGACCCGAAAAATACTTTTCCTTGTGTCGTCCGAGTCCAGGTGGGCTGTCATATGCCTTTCACTCAAGAGTGGTTTCCATCTAGCCACTCTGCCATAAACGCCTGATTGACGGAGCGCTGCCTAGATGGACTGCCTTCTGACAGGCTCTCCCATCTCAGCACAGGACATTCAACTCTGTTAGAATGACCACTGAGTTCTCAGTCACCTTCCTGCACATGCTCCACAATATCAGCTGTTACTAGGCAGACCTCCTGACCAATTAGTGAAGAGGTTGTGGGTCTTCAGTTCAAAAACTCAATCATGTTTCATCAAAAATACTTTAGTTTGGATGTTAAGAGCATACGACTTGATATCCGACATACAGATTATGCAACAAGGTGTTTTTTGTATGGATGTTCCGATATCGTTTACTGTTCTTTAGCGTTATTCTCCTTTTAATGCCTGTTGCGTCAATTCAAAAAAGGACATTCCAGCCCTGTTACAGTAGGAAGAGTCCTGGTGGTTCCAATCGTCATCCATTTCACAGGCCACTGCGCTCCTGGGAACACTCAAACTTTTAGAGACGGTTTTATCACCTTGCACGGTTCTATATGTCGCCACAATGTGACCAAGGAGGTCTACAGAGAGTTCCTTGGACTTCATGGTTTGGTTTCTATCTCGACATGCCAAGTGAATCGTGGAACCTTCTTATATGCAGATACACATGTGCGTTCCCAAACAATGTCACGTCAATTCAGTTTACCGCAGGTGGACTCCAATCAAGTTCTAGAAACATCTCAAGGAGAAGTAAAGCAAACAAGATGGCACCCGATAATAATTTGGATCAAATTTGGGGCAGAAATGGCAAATTTGTCCCTTTTTAAAATTAAACCTACATTAAATGAATTAACAATTAATTAATTGAATAATAAAGCTAAATTAAAGAAAGTTATTGTGTTAATAATGTGTGCAGAAAGTCAAGGGGTCTGAAAACTTTACATGTGTAACGCCTTTCAAAATAAGCGACATCCCAGTGTTATACTTTAAGCAGAACATTTTTCCAGAGAAAGAAGTTCATGCAGTTTTATCTAACCTTTCCTTAGAACTGTCACTTGGGTCAAGTCTTTTGCATCTTTGGCTAACAAATGCAAATGCAGCTGTGGCCAAAAGTTTTGAGAATGACACAAATATTAATTTTCACAAAGTTTTTTATGATTTGCATAGACTCCAGAATGTTCTGAAGGGTCCCTCTTTGCCATGAAAACGAAGAAAACCCATTTCCACTGCTGTTGTGAAGAAGGCTTCAGGGCGCCCAAGAAAGTTCAGCAAGCATCAGGAGCGTCTTCTAAAGTTGATTTAGCTGTGGGTACCACCAGGGCAGAGCTTGCTCAGGAATGGCAGCAGGCAGGTGGGAGTGAGGTGAAGAGTTTTGGAGGACGGCCTGGTGGGTGTCAAGAACGGTGCCAAAGAAGCCAAGAAAAACATCAGGGACAGACTGATATTCTGAAAAAGGTACAGGGATTGGACTGCTGAGGGCTGCTGGGGTGAAGTCATTTTCTCTGATGAATCCCCTTTCTGATTCTTTGAGAAGAAAATGTGAGCGGTGCTACCATCAGTCGTGTGTCACGCCAACAGTTAAGCATCCTGATACCACTCACGTGGGGGGTTGCTTCTCAGCCAAGGCAGTGGGCTCATTCACAATTGTGCCTAAGAACACAGCCATGAATAAAGAATGGGACCTAAACATCCTGTGAGAGCAACTTCTCCCAACCATCCAAGAACAGTTTGGTGACCAACAATGAACAATCCAGCATGATGGAGCACTGGGTCATAAGGCAAAAGTGAGGGGAACAAAACATCAAAAGTTTTGGTCCTTGGCCAGGAAACTCCCCAGACCTTTAATCCCACTGAGAACTTGTGGTCAATCCTCAAGAGGCGGGTGGACAAACAAAAACCCACCAATTCTAACAAACTCCAAGCATTGATGATGCCAGAATGGGCTGCCATTAGTCAGGATTGGACCCAGAAGTTGACTGACAGCCTGCCAGGGCGAATTGCAGCGGTCTTGAAAAAGAAAGAAGGGCCAACACTGCAAATATGGACTCTGTGCATAAACTGAATGTCATTGTCAATAAAAGCCTTTGAAACTTCTGAAATGCTTTTAATTCTACTTCAGTATACTATAGAAACATCTCTCTATTATAAAAAAAAAAATCCTGGAAAGGAAAAGCAGGGTGACGAGGCGTGATCTTCTCGGAAGACACTTAAAAGACCTGCGAGACGCAAACAATATCAAATAAGAGCACTCAGTCGTGTAAAGGCACGTAGCACACACAGATCCTGTGCTCTCAGCACATATAAAGCGTATAAGGACAATACGTTCGAGATGAAACGCCAACGACTAAGCAAAGAAGAAAGAGTAGTGCAGAGAAAAGAGACCCAAAAGCGTTGGAGAGAAAAGGCAGATAAGAGATTATGAAAGAAGTGAAATTCGAAAGGCTCAAACAAATGATGGCACGATACACATGCAGAGAAGGGTACAGAATATGAAAGCCCTAAAATGCGAAAGTATTGTAGCGTCCCCGCCAGGCTGAAGCCTTTTTTGTTTTAAGTGAATGTTAGGTCCGATTGAGGGAGGGCGGAGTACAGCACAGAAGACTGATAGCAGCGCGACAGCAGATGATCCGACAGCATCTCCTTAGCATGCGTTGAGCCCTCCCCCCCCCCCCCTTCACAACACGAGCAGCATTATACGTCCTGAGAAAGAGATTTAACCACACTTGGAACCGGAAATAAAGGACAAGTATTGTGTTTACAATGTCACGAGAGACAAGGCAGTGAGACATCATTTAAAACAAGTCCACGGACATCTAACCTAGCAGTTGTTGGATTGCTGTTGGCAGACACGCATCATGTGCTCCCAGCTCTTAAAACAACGACAAGAGACAAGAAAAACACGCAGCTCAGCAGCAGCAAAAAGCCTGCAGATGATCACACTGCTTCAACCAGCCTAACCCTCACCGCCCCCCCTTCACAACGGCAGCGACAGAGATGTGAAGTGGCAAAAGGACAGCTGCTGTACAGGCTTTGAAATGATCGGGCAGCAAGACAAGCAGAACAGGCAGCTCGCCAGCAGTAGAAAGACAGCAGATGATCCGACGACATCTCTTTAGCGTGCGTTCTGCCGCACCCCCTTCAAAATGTGAGCAGCGTTACACATCCTGCGAGAAAGAGATGTAACCACGCCCGGGGCTGGAAATAAAGTATTGTTTTTACAAATGTTTTAAAATAAAAGTGAAAATAATGCATACGTAACAATTCCCATGAAATTACCAATCTCTTTAAATTGTATATCTGATAAACCAAACACAGGGGAGGGCGAGCAAAGCGAGCAGGGGGTGGAGCCCCCTAGTCTGACAAAAAGATCTAAAAACACTGATGTCACAAACTTTGTGAAAACCAATACTTGGGTCATTCTCAACACTTTTGGCCATGACTGTACAGATTGAACATTAGCAGTGGAACAGCAGTGCACACAGATGAACAACAAAAAAAAATTTACTGCATTCATAAAGCAATGGAGGGGCAGCATAGAGGCTCGGTGGTTAAAGAAACGCTCCACCCAAACAATTATAATTGTTTTTTCAGTAAAATACCCCATGTTGTTTGCAGTTACAGCTGAGAAAAATTGTTAATCTCGTAATTTTACGGAGAACAAAAGATTTAAAAATATAATCTGTATCTATAAAAGCCAAATACCACTGACTCATTCATCACGAAATATCCCGAACCATGAGGACTTGGGACTTGAAATTTGGAATGTAGGTTACCCTTGGCCCATAGGTGCTTGCTAAGAAACAATCTAAATTGCGGTACCGATTTATTAGTGCGAATCCGAGAGAAACTCATCGGGCTGCGGGGCCCTCCTCACTCACGTGTCTGCCTCGGGGCGTAACCTTAACTCTGCTTAGTTAGCGAACGAGAGAACTACTTAACGGATTTAGATCTTTTTTTATATATATATATATATATATATATATATATATATATATATATATAATTTGCTTGAACATTCCGGTTGATTTTGCGACTTCTCTCGTTGCGCTAAGAATCATAGTTCACTTGCAGTTGGGATACATTCACGCTAATCTAAGACCGAGGCTGCGGGCCGAGGGGAAGGGGAAGAGTGACGTCAGGAGTAGAGAGCCGGGCAGGGCCCTCCTCACTGTCCTGTTTCACGTCTACGCGGGCGGAGCCGCGGGGGATGGCTAGTAATTAATATAACAGGTATCTAACGCTGAAGAACAGTAAACAATTTTAGGTGTAAAGTGCTTGATTACTATTGAAGACCTTCAAATATCTTATTGTATGGCCTCACTTCTTGCAAATGGTATTTTTGGAATTCTAGAATTTCCTCTCTTCTACTGACATTCTAATCCCGAACATGTCAAATAACCATCTAAGACAAATATCCCTGTAAGTTACCTAAAGTACCAAAGACTTCTGCACATGGATGTACTTGGTTCATACTGTCCATAACACATACATAAACAAAAACCAAACTTACATTGTAGGAGTTAATGATCAGTTGGATTATATTTTTTGAGTCCTGATCTAGGATTTCCACTGTTGTTCCAGGAATTAATGCTGTGAAGTTCTGTTGACACAAAAGAAAAATAATTTGATATTAGAAATTTTACTGAGTGAGTGGAGACATTTAGCACATATGTTTGTGAGGTTAGTTAATAACCTAAGGTACCTCAGGTCAAATCAAATTAAATGCTGATAGGCTGATCACGTTTGGGTGTGAGCATCAGTTGACGTTGCACCCTAGGAACCAAGTTACCCAAACTATTCTATAACATTTTAGTAGTTATTTACCGCTCTGATGCTGATTGTTCTGATCATAAAATAGGTCATTACGATAGAAATTGACAAGAAGAATTCATTGCAGAATTACATTTTGGAGGGTCTTTCTAAAGTGTCTCTTTCTCTTGCACGATTTGGCTCAAAAACTACCATATATACTCGCGTATAAGTTGGGTCTTGAAACCCAAAAATATCAATCATAAAATCAGACCCCCAATTATACGGCCATTCAAAAATATGATACTTAAATTTTTCTTTTTGCCTCCTCCAATCTCGCACCAGTTTCTCAGATGCATCGAATTTTGTTGCAGCACTCCAGTTACCAATTTCTTTCGCCACTTCAACGACTTTCAATTTAAAGCCAGTATTATATTTCCTTCTGATCGATAAAGGTGTATGAGGGTATGAGATACAAAAAAAAAACCCACAAATCAGTCCAAACGTCGTTTCGGAATAGTTCGGGTATTACCGCGTGGTCATGTAGGTACAATACATAGAAAAAAAGGCTGTGTGCTCCGCTCTCAAGTGGGTGTTAGCATATCATAATCTCTTGGACCGATAGCGTGAGTTTTCCGCATTCGACTTATACAACCGACATTATTGGAGGATCGTAGGAATCGTGGGAAAGAGGGGTCCTTTCATCGGATTGGCTGGCCCAGCACTGTTTCAGCTGTGGAATTGCCAAACGGGGGAGGCAGCTTAATGGATGAGGTCTCCAGGACTCTAAACAAATCCAAATCCTATTATGTGATATCATCTACTATTAAATAATGCTACGTACTTCTAAAATTTTTATTTGTATACTGTATTGAGGATTTGTTCTGTGTATTGTATTATATTGACCCCTCTTCTTTTTGACACCACTGCACACCCAACCTACTTGGAAAGGGGTCTCTCTTTGAATTGCCTTTCCTGAGGTTTCTTCCATTTTTTCCCTACTGGGGTTTTTTTTGGGAGTTTTTTCTTGTCTTCTTAGAGAGTCAAGGCTGGGGGGCTGTCAAGAGGCAGGGCCTGTTAAAGCCCATTGCGGCACTACTTGTGTGATTTTGGGCTATACAAAAATAAATTGTATTGTATTGTATTGTATTATAAAATACAGGAAATTATACGGTAAAATCAAGCCCCGACTTATCTGCAGGAGAACTTAAATGTGAGTATATACGGTAATGAGCACATCGTCATCTCAAAACAGGCTGAAGTTTCGAGTTTGGGATTTTTCCGTCCAGCTGTTTTAGCTCTTGATCATCCTCAAGAAACTGTGGCACACAGGCAGACACACACCCATCATCGAGATATCAATGTTTTCGGTATCAGGGGACCCTAAAAGGTCGAGGTCCATAAAAAACCAGAGATCGAAATTTTGGATGAATCTAAAGCTTTCCCTCCTCCCCCATAAGCGATAGGTTATGGTTCGTGGCGCTAAATAAAAATAGTAAAAAAAAAAAAAAAAAGTGAATTGTTAGATTTTACAACAGCAGCAGTTGCATTGAATTTGATTTCATTTGGTGAAAAAGAAAAACCCAACACATGGAATTTTTCACTGGGTGCTCCGGTTTTCTTCTCAAATCTCAAACATGTGCAGGTTAAGTTAACTTGCAATTCTAAACTGATGCTGGGTGGATGGGTTTTGCAATAGACTGAGACGCTCTCCTGGGTTGGTACCTGCCATAAATCTAATGCTGCTGAGATATGCACCAGACGCCCAAAACAATAAACTGGATTGAGTAGGTTTGAGAATTTTACAAGTGATGTGATCCAGCAGACTCGGTTCATATCCTGACCTGATCACCATCTGAATGGAGTGAACATCTTCTCCTAGTGTGTGTTGTTTTGTTTTGTTTTTTTCTCCCTTGGGTACTCCACTTTCCCTAAGACTTCACAAAAACAAGACCTCAAGTTAATTGCCGGTTTTTAAAATTAGTCCCATATGAGAGAAAGCACAGGCATGTAAGTAAAGTGTACCCTTTCATGGAGTCTCTCCCATGACAGAAAAATCTTCGGGTAGCTTATAGCAGAACGAGAAACGAAGCCGTCACTGAAAATGGAGGAGAATTTGCAGCCAGAACATTAGAAAACACAAATCAATGAACACTTGAGCTCGTCATCAAAAGACAATTCTTTTATTTGTTTTCTTTGTAAACAGTGTTACAGAAGCAATGAGTGAAATTCACACGCTATTACTTTGTGATAGGATCCCATCCCTGTAATTCTGACCCACAGAGAGCAAGTGTAAAATACGGATGGACAGAGAGATGGAGACCATAGAAGTGTGCACAGTTATACTGGTGAGAAGGCCGTGTATCAAACCCCAGTCATGACAGGCCGGCTTAGTTTCACTTGTTCGAAGTTGCCAGACAAAGGGTAAGGATGTGGAAGAAAAATGGAGAAACTGGTGCAAACATAAAGGATAATGTGCCAAATCCATATAGAGAGTAAGAGGACAAGAGACAGATATGTAAGGTGCTATCAGATAGACAGATGGACGCAAGGTGCTATCAGACAGACAGAAGGATGAGTACAAGGTGTTATCAAACAGATGGACACAAGGTGTTAAAAGGGAGGCAGGCAAACAGAAAAACAGACACAAGATGTTGATAGGCAGACAGACAGACACAACGCATGACAGGCAGGCAGGTAGGCAGACAGACAGACGCAAGGTGTTGACAATCAGGCAGACAGACAGACAGACAGACGCAAGATGTTGATAGGTAGACAGACAAACAGAAAAACAGACACAAGAGGTTGATAGGCAGACAGACAGACACAACGCATGACAGGCAGGCAGGTAGGCAGACAGACAGACAGACAGACGCAAGGTGTTGACAATCAGGCAGACAGACAGACGCAAGATGTTGACAGGTAGACAGACAAACAGAAAAACAGACACAAGATGTTGACAGGCAGACAGACAGATACAACACATGACAGGCAGGTAGGCAGACAGACAGACGCAAGATGTTGACAGGTAGACAGACAGACACAACGCATGACAGGCAGGTAGGCAGACAGACAGGCGCAAGGTGCTGACAGGTAGACAGACAGACAGACGAACAGATGAAAGGTGTAGACAGGCAGCCAGACAGACAGATGTGAGGTGTAGACAGGCAGGCAGACAGACAGGCAGACAGACAGGCAGACAGACAGATGCAAGGTGTAGACAGGCAGGCAGGCAGATAGACAGACAGACAGATGAACAGATGCAAGGTGTTGACAGGCAGACAGACGAACAGACATAAGGTGTTGACAGGCAGGCAGGCAGGCAGACACACAGACAAAAAGACACAAAATGTTGACAGGCAGACAGACAGTCAGAGGCAGGCAGACAAACAGACGCAAGATTTTGACAGGTAGACAGACAGACAGAAGGTGTTGACAGGCAGACAGACAGACACAAGGTATGACAGGTAGGTAGGCAGACAGACAGACCCACACAAGGTGTTAACAGACAGGCAGACAGACAAACACAAGGTGTTGACAATAAGGCAGACAGACCAACAGACAGACAGACAGACAGAAGGTGTTGACAAGCAGACAGGCAGGCAGATGAAGAGACACAAGGTGTTGATAGGCAGGCAGGTAGACAGGCAGAGAGACACAAGGTGTTGACAGACAGATGGATGGATGCAAGGTGCTATGTGACAGACAGAAAGACAGATACTTCTTAATTTTTAAGGGGAAATTCATTTACTCAAGCAACACAAAACACACTGTAATAATGCAAAACAATATAAAATAAAGTGCAAATTATTATGTAAGTGTGGGATAGGAAACTATGCACAAAGTACATACTTAAATTACAATGTAGCATCCCTAAAGAAATGTTAGCCCTTACCAAATGTCTGTTCTAACTGTCTAAAGCAAATATAAGCATGATAATAGGAAGCATTAGAGAATCTGATGGAGCCCCAGCTGTATCTTCTAGTACATCCAGGTAGAATGAGATGGAGACTAATGTTCCTACAGGACAAACGTTACGGACAGGGTGAGAAGCATTACTCATGATGGCCTCCAATTATGTCTGTCTTCAGTAAGTTTGGGGACAGTTCTATACTCTAGTAGGCCTCTTGGTGTTATTCCACCAGCAGACCACAGTGTTGTGCAGCATTCTGGCCATTACAGACTGGCAGAACATCCTCAGCAACTTATAACAAACATTAAATGACCTGAGCCACCGTGCAGAAAAGTTCTTGCTCTGCCCCTTTTGTGTAGCACATCTGTATTGTCCACCCAGTCCACTCTCCTGTTCAGATAAGCCCCTCCCAACGAATTTCTAAGTTGGCACTACCACCACTATCTCCCGTTTACAATGAGTGACCATAGGGGCTCACTAGGATACTGGATGGCCATCAAGTCCTTTGTAATTTCCAATCAAATGTGGTCCACTCCGCCCAACATCTTTCTCTACTCATCTTCTCCATTGTCCATGCCGTTCTCATTCGTCTGAGAACTTCTGTCTATGCCATAAATGTTGTGCCTAAAACTAAATGTGCCACTCTTAAAAAAAATCTTACTGTCCCAATGGTGAATGGCTAGTTAAAAATAAAAATCAGTAAACTTACCTTGTAAATCATATAGTGTCTTTTGGTTACCGCAAAGATCAGGTAGATGTTATTTTCTGCCAGTTTTTCTCCCAAAAGTGCAAGTGAAGGGTAATCCTGTGAAAATGCAAAACATCCCAGTCATAAAAAGAATTAACAGTAAGAGCATTTGAAGATCAAACAATTTACTGCTCACAAATAAAATTTAATAAAAATTGCTGCTTCTCGTCTCCTAGAGTGCTAACAGACCCCAACCCAACCCACAGAAGTCATTTTTGCAGCGGCATTCCTTCCTCGCTAAATCTGACCACCCCAGTCAGAAGGAGACAACAGAGTATAACGTCCTACCAGCTTGGTCGAGGCGCTGTATTCATTCTTGTCATTCAGATAGCACTGGCCATCGTGCGGCTGGACCAGCCCACCCAGTTTCCCATCAAGAGCAAGATGTGGGACGTCATCTGTGGCAAAAACCAGTAAGTGCAAAGCTTCTTTCCTCCAGCCGATCCTCTCCTGTTAGAAAAAAATAATGAAATGAATGAATTGGGCAGCATAAAGGCACAGCAGGTGGCGCAGCAGCCTGATATATCTCAGCCTAGATTCCTCCGCTCGTAGGGGTTCAAATTCTTATTTTATGTCGATTTTGTCCATTTTTGCTCCTTTGGTTTACTTTAATATTGCTTGTGTTTATTATTTGTATTATTCTTTGTTTTTTATATTGTCTGTGTATAAAAAACTTTGTCATGTGCATTGTGTTTAGAGGGTGGTTCCCCAAGAGGCGGGGCCACCTGCCTATCACAGCCAGGGACTGCCATCTGCCCTATAAAGATGAAGGATCCCCACATTTCTTGGTTGTTCAGTCAAATGCGACAGGGACTTGGCGAGTTTACTTTTGCTGTGCTTTGTGTTTTTCCAGGTTTTTGACCATTTTGCTCATTTTTTTTTTTTTTTTTGGACTTTGTGCTGACTGGATTGCCTTTATTGCTGCATGCAATTCCTTTTGCTTTTTGGACACCATTTCTTTTATTATAGAGTATTTTTGTTAAATAAATCTCTCCTTTTATACAGATCCAGCCCTTACTATATTAAGCCATGAACTTCATTGTGATGGCTTTGAAACAAATGTAACGTTTTGTTTTCACACAGAAAGATTTTAAATAATTAACAGCAAATTTTAAATCATCTATTATATATATATATATATATATATATATATATAAAGGAGAGTTGGGATCCGAGAGACTGTGTTTGTGTAGGGATTGAGAGTTAAGGCGGGTGGGGGAGTCACGTGATCATCTCCCCTCCCATTCACGTCATTTCAGTCACTTCATTTCGCTCCAAGCTGAGCTCCGGAGCTGACGCAGTCTTGCCGTTCTTTTTCCTTAGTGTTTAGTCCTTTCTCCTTTACTAATTTACTGTTTAGCACACGCGGTACTTACACAGTCACTCATAAAAGGGGAGAAGACTCCGTGCAAGAAATGGGTATTGAAACTACCTTGGAAGACAGGCAATCAACGGGGCCATTAAACGGATCTCAAGAGAGGTCTTCTAGGTTGGAAAAAAAGCGCTTGGCTGCCAAAACCAGGCGATTAAACGAATCTCAACAAGAAACGACTTCTATGTTAGAAAAAAAAAAAAAAAACGATTCGCTGCCAAAATCAGGCAGTTAAACAAATCTAAAGAAGACGGGATTTCTAGATTGGAAAAACGACGATTGGCTGCCGAAACCAGGCGGTTAAAAGAATCTGAAAAAGACGGGACGTCTAGATTGGAAAAACCAAAATCCACTGCCGAAACTTGCCGGTTAAACGTGCAGTGAAGCGCGCCAGGTCTGGTAGTTTTTTATACTATACAGTGGAACCTCGGTTTGCAAGCATAATTTGTTTTCAGAAACGTGCTTGTAATCCAAAGCACTCGAATAGCAAAGCGAATTTCCTCATAAGAAATAATGGAAACTCAGATAATTCGTTTCACAAACCTCAAATATTTATATAAATATGATTAATACAAGATATAAAGTAAAAATGCATAAAACAAATTAATCTGCACTTTACCTTTGAAAAGAATCATGGCTGGTGTGAGGGAGACAAGAGAGAGGAGGGTTATTGTGTAGGACGACTTTCACCCTGACTAACGGAATCCCTGCTATCCATTGGCTCACTGGAATCTTTTTCTTTTTTTGTGACTTTAACAAGGAGCCGACCCAATGACAGTTGCTTTTGCCTGAAGAGTCGCTACACGTGGACACAAATCCAAATGGGTCCAAAATACAACAACAACAACAACATTTATTTATATAGCACATTTTCACACAAACAGTAGCTCAAAGTGCTTTACATAATAAAGAATAGAAAAATAAAAGACACAATAAGAAAACAAAATAGATCAACATTAATTAACATCGAATAAGAGTAAGGTCCAATGGCCAGGGGGGACAGAAAAAACAAAAAAAACTCCAGACGGCTGGAGAAAAAAAATAAAATCTGTAGGGATTCCAGACCATGAGACCACCCAGTCCCCTCTGGGCATTCTACCTAACATAAATGAAACAGTCCTCTTTGGATTTAGGGTTCTCACAGAAGGGCTTGATGATGATGATGGTCACGTAGACTTCTGCCTTTTAATCCATCCATCATTGTTGGAGCATCATGAGGCTTTGAGTAGGTGGAGGTGGCGCAGGCCATAATAAATAAAAAATAAAAATAAATAATGGATATCTCTCAAACATCCCCATCTCTCCTTATTTCGGTCTCCTTGGTGCGTCACATAATTGCTTGCCTTCCTGGTCCGCACATTGCACCGCTTCCCTATTATTAGCCATGAAGTCTTGATTGACTTGAAACAATAAGGGGAAGGGGGGGGTCCCAATAAAGTCTCGATCGCACTGAAGCAAATGGCAGGATATTCCAACGTGAGGTTCCGATCATGTAATTTCATTTCATGTAGTCTACAAAATGGACATGTTTCCAATATTCCAGTAGTGAGTTTTGATTGGGGAGATCGAGAGGAAAGCTGATGTTTACTTCTGGAACTGAAAATACCGTTTTAAATTGTGCAACACTAGCTTCTAATGAATAAACGGCAAATCTACCTCACATTTCAGCACCCAGAGCATTGCCTGTGTATCCAAGTGTCCTTCCACTTGAAACTTTCCTCTTTCCTCCCACATTTGATCAGGCCAGAGACAGGACAAGACCTCACAGTGGACAACTACAGAGAACACCACGACACCCAGCGGTAATTTACTGGGGTTTCTGGGCGACTTTAGGCCAAAGCAGTCACTACCTTCACATATATATTACAAAGCTACAGCTTCGACACTCCAAAGCTCCTCCTTCTCAGAATTGTTGAGTATCTGCTGTGCATTTCAATGCAAGGAGTGCCACAAATCCTGCAATTACGACAATCAGACGAGTGCCATTTAATGGTTGGCTCCGAGCTTTTAATGATATCTGTTCTCTTTAATGACAGCCTCTGCGTGAAAAAAACAACTGCAGCACTAGCATGGTGGCAGAACACCATAACAAAACAAGTGGCTCTGCTGACCACCTCAAATCACAGATTACTCCTAGACATGATGATAAGGAGGCTACAATTACTTCACTTCAATATTTTGAACCTTGCCAGGGGGGCTGCTTTCTTCCCTGGCAATTACCATGCAGCATGCATTTCACACCGCAGAGCAAAAACCTGACGTGTCCAGCACAGAATTTAAATTACAACCAATATTTTATTACATGGAATGAAATGAAAGAATCGCATCCTGTTGGGGGGAAACAAAAATAATAATACTCTCTTGTTTTGGCGAAACCTAGCTCAAAGTTGACAGGCTAAAGAAGCTGCAAGCATTTTACAATGAAAATAACTGTGACAAGTTTTAAACAGATTGAGTGACTCCATATTGAGTTATGATGACAAACATCTGGCCCTGTCACAATGCTTTCTCTCTTAATATACGTTACACATATTCACATACATCTACATTACTTAAAGCTAAGTGTACTGCAGCAAACTGGCTAGAAGTCAGCAGGCTTCAAGTATCTTACAAAAGTGAATAGTAACTTTGACAAGCTTCAAACTGATTAAATGATTTTTATTTAGATATAACATTCATACACTCATATCCTGACGAACAGACACACATACACAGACGCCATCCTAAATATGATCAAATCATGCTTAGGGTTGCCCAAAATGTGAAAATCTATCAAATAGGTGAACTTTGAAGGCATCACGATAAGTTATACACCATTTGGAAAAGCAGGAAATGAAAAAAATGCTGAATTGTCTAGAAAACGACATTCGGTACACAAAGCTGTGATTTTAAGAATTTGATCGCATCACCATACGTTCTTTCCTCTCTCTGTCATATTATATATACAGTTGGGCTTGAAAGTTTGTGAACCCTTTAGAATTTCCTATATTTCTGCATAAATATGACCTAAAACATCATCAGATTTTCACTCAAGTCCTAAAAGTAGATAAAGAGAAACCAGTTAAACAAACGAGAAAAAAATATTATACTTGGTCATTTATTTATTGAGGAAAATGATCGAATATTACATATCTGTGAGTGGCAAAAGTATGTGAACCTCTAGGATGATCAGTTAGTTCGAAGGTGAGGTGTCAGGTGTTTTCAATCAATGGGATGCCAATCAGGTGTGAGTGGGCACCCTGTGTTATTTAAAGAACAGGATCTATCAAAGTCTGCTCTTCACAACACATGTTTGTGGAAGTGTATCACGGCACGAACAAAGGAGATTTCTGAGGACCTCACAAAAAGAGTTGTTGATGCTCATCAGGCTGGAAAAGGTAACAAAACCATCTCTAAAGAGTTTGGACTCCACCAATCCACAGTCAGACAGATTGTGTACAAATGGAGGAAATTCAAGAGCATTGATACTCTCCCCAGGAGTGGTCGACCAACAAAGATCACTCCAAGAGCAAGGCGTGTAATAGTCGGCGAGGTCACAAATGACCCCAGGGTAACTTCTAAGCAACTGAAGGCCTCTCTCACATTGGTTAATGTTCATGTTCATGAGCCCACCATCAGGAGAACACTGAACAACAATGGTGTGCATGGCAGGGATGCAAGGAGAAAGCCACTGCTCTCCAAAAAAAACATTGCTGCTCATCTGCAGTTTGCTAAAGATCACGTGGACAAACCAGAAGACTATTGGAAGAATGTTTTGTGGACGGATGAGACCAAAATAGAACTTTTTGGTTTAAATGAAAAGCGTTATGTTTGGAAAAAGGAAAACACTGCAGTCCAGCATAAGAACCTTAACCCATCTGTGAAACATGGTGGTGGTAGTGTCAGGGTTTGGGCCTGTTTTGCTGCATCTGGGCCAGGACGGCTTGCCTTCATTGATGGAACAATGAATTCTGAATTATATTAGAGAATTCTAAAGGAAAATGTCAGGACACCTGTCCATGAACTGAATCTCAAGAGAAGGTGGGTCATGCAGCAAGACAACTACCCTAAGCACACAAGTCGTTCTACCAAAGAATGGTTAAAAAAGAACAAAGTTAATGTTCTGGAATGGCCAAGTCAAAATCCTGCCCTTAATCCAATCGAAATGTTGTGGAAGGACCTGAAGCGAGCAGTTCATGTGAGGAAACCCACCAACATCCCAGAGTTGAAGCTGTTCTGTACAGAGGAATGGGCTCAAATTCTTCCAAGCCGGTGTGCAGGAATGAGCAAAAGTTACCGGAAACGTTTAGTTGCAGTTATTGGGGGGTCACACCAGATACTGAAAGCAAAGGTTCACATACTTTTGCCACTCACAAATATGTAATTTTCAATCATTTTCCTTAATAAATAAATGACCAAGTATAATATTTTTGTCTCATTTGTTTATCTGGTTTCTCTTTATCTACGTTTAGGACTTGAGTGAAAATCTGATGATGTTTTAGGTCATATTTGTGCAGAAATATAGAAAATTCTAAAGGGTTCACAAACTTTCAAGCACCACTGTATCTCTTATATACATTTCTCTTCTGACTTGTCCTGCTTCCTCTTCAAAAGCGGACCCGCCAACACACAGCCGACACGGCATTTCTCGACTCCTATTCCTGCTCTTCCAAACCCTTCTCCACGCTGCCTGAGGCCTCCTATACACCCCCACACCACTTTTCTCGATTTCTATTCCTCCTTCAGACTACCGCGTTCCCCACTCCTCTCTCATGACCCCATTGGTGTCACGTCACCGCCCTATATCTAGCCTGACCACGTGACCTTTCACTTCAGCCATGTGTGCGCCCGGGAGTCTTTTCCATAGCCTGCTACAGGAATGCACTGTGTCGACCACTGCCATTGGTTTTGCTCCTTGCTATTTGTTTTACTCCTTCCTATTTTTGTTATACTGCGACGGTTGTTTTCTAAGCCTTTGTTATAAAATGAACAACAGTATCCCTAATTTCCGCCAAATACTGCCTGTTATCTTCCGCAGTTCTCGAGCCCTCACCGTTGCCTCTTCCATCAACAAACACAGGCTGTGGAACAAAATGAAAGTCCTAAAACTCACAAAAAATATGAGAGCTCTCGAACGTGACACTCAATTTGTTCAATGGCTTCTTCAAGTTTGGGAAGGTAAAACTAGAGACACGGCAGAACTACCTTCTCAGTGTTTACCACAACAACAAGACCCAGTTGCTCAATTTTACGGTGATATTAATTTCTCGACTCTGACTCCCCAAGAACTTGCTGCAAGAGCAATACTGAGCGCCACAAACGACGATTCTCTACATATTAACAACAAAGATCTTGATCTTATACAAGGTGAAAACGTGACCTTCAAGAGTGTAGATACAGTAGTCAGTGATGATCCTAATGATCAACTAACGCACCCACAGGAGTTTTTACACACCTTCACACCAACTGATATGGCTCCCCATATCCTTCATCTAAAGGTGGGAGCCGTAGTTATGCTCCTCCGAAATATTATGCCATCAAAAGTTCTTTGCAACGGAGCAAGACTCACCGTTACCCGAATCCATACAAATATCATTGAGTGCAAACTGATCGCTATCCAAAATTCTGAAACAATCTTCATTCCCAGAATCTCTCTCCTTCCTTCCGACACCAATCTCCGTTTTAAATTTAAACGCACAATTCCCACTCAGACTCGCCTTCTCCAAGACTATCAACAAGTCCCAAGGACAAACTTTTGCAAAGATTTGCGTTAATCTACAACAACCAGTCTTCAGCCATAGTCAGTTGTACGTGGCTTTTTCTAGGGTTAGATCTTTCGACTCATTATCTGCCGTCTCCACCAAAACACCTTTTCACAGCTCCATCTTTCAAGAAGTATTTATTTCTTCTTGATTTCTGAATTCCTTTCTCACTGTTTTCCGTTCCTATTCTTACACCGCCGTATGCTACGGTGGGAATCGGCTAGTATATAATAAAACAACAATAAACACATATATACATATACTGTAACGCATGCGCATCTGTGGCTCTCCTCAAAGGCTCCATTAAGGTATGTAATGACCCACCATATCACAAGAGGGCGCTGATATTAACCCTATTTTCTCCTTCTCTCCTCACAGTGCTGGGAATCTGACCAGCAAGGATTCTTAGCCCCACCCCTTCCATTTCCATGAGAAAAAATAAATCAGCCAGACTTCCAGAAGGAAGCGTCACTCACGAGAGGATCATCCCCAGAGTTCTTTAGGGTCATTCTTTATTCTCATAAAGTCAAATTAGCCCCTCACCTTACAAACAGCTGCCTGCAAGATTGCATCAAACCCCCCTTCTGGAGCATCTCGGTTCCGGGACACCATTTGTTTCTGGACTTCCTCATTGAACCGGTCCACCTTGTCTGTCAGGGAGAGGAGGTGACGGAAACCAAAAGAGGAGACGCATTGAGGAAAAAGTTTATACCTAGGAGCAGATAAAAAAAAAAGAAAAGAAGATGAAGTTAATTAGATCCTGTCGCTCACGGACCACTTATGAACAAGATGGTTTTGGGCCTAAACGTGAAAAGGTATTCTGTGGTGCTGATCTTGATTATGGACACGGTCACAGATTGGTTACTGTGCAGTGAAATACTGTGACAGTGCAGGTCAGCACCAGACTACCAGGTCCCACCAGGAGCTTCTTGAACCCACCACCACCAAGAACATTTTGAAGGGATGAGCCGAGCAAATGAGGACACCACGTAAAGCAAGGGGAAGATGAGCCAGTACTCAGTGCTTTTATTAAACACCAAACAAATCCAAAGAGTGTCCAAAGTGCACTGCAAAATATCCAATAAATAAATAATCCAACAAAATATCCAAGTGTTAGTGGAGGTTAAAAACCGAATAAATAAAGTCATTAAAACAAGGTTAAAACTCAACAGGAAATATTAGTCCAGGTGTCTCCTCAGCTTATCCTGACTGGACATTGCAGCCAGGGAGACAGATATCCGACAGGTACCACCATGATGCTCAATGACTGTGACAAGGATCCTGAATCCAGACCCAAGGCTCGGGTCCCCAAAGTCCATGACCCCAATCCCAGCCTCGCTGACTCACACTGCCTTCCTGGACTTCTATGGCGAGCCGCCTGCACCACCTAGTCATTAGATCTCCCTAAGTCGCTCAGCTGGAGCGATCCTCCCTGACAGCCCACCCGCTCCATGGAGCGGCTCGCCTCCTGGTTCACTCTTTCTAGCACCTGTACCGGCTGTCCCTCTCTTTCTCTCTCTCTCTCCCATTTTTCTACCTGCTTCTCTTTCATTTGTTTAACTTTTGCTCCGCCCAGCTCCCCACTCCTGCGGTCCCGCTTCCCCCCCCCCCCCTCGGCCCGCAGCCTTTCTCTCAGATTTGTGCAAATAAATCAGTGCCGCAAGTGAACTATGATACTTATTGCCTACTTATGATTTTATATATCTTTATATTTAATACGCTACCGTGGCTGTCCGTTTGTCTGTCCAGGATTTTAAATCACCTGTAGCTCGCAAACTGTTTTGACTTATTGACCTGAAATTTGGTACTTATATACTATGTGATGTCTACTCTCTACTATCAGGATGACAATTGACCTCCAAGGTTATTCCTCTTTTTATTTTTATTTTATTGTAGAATCAACTCTTGGCAGCGGCCAGCAGGGTGGCAGTGTGGCACATGCCCGTTCTCATCCCTACCACCTTCGACATCACTTCCCCTACCTCTTATGTTACATCATTCTTGAGGCAAATTGAAGACTGAAGTGCCATCTTAACTGAAAAATTAAAGAAAATGTACTAAGTAATTGCAACACAAACACTGACTTAATCTGTTTTAACGCAAAAAGATGCTGACAGAAGAAGAGAAGAAGCGGGTCGCTAGGGTGGAGAGAAGAAGAGCTGCTCAGGAAGCAGCAAGCGCATCAACATCTGAGCAAACGAATGCTAGGCGTACAGAGAAAGAGGATGAAAACAAGGATTGCTCAAGTCAAGTGGATTTACTGCACGTTATTGTGCAGTGTGCCGTTACTGGTGTGTGTGTATA
>JANRMT010062816.1:14314619-14337413 GCA_026402145.1 Polypterus bichir lapradei | reverse complement strand
TCTGTCCTCCCTGGCCATTGAACCTTACTCTTATTCTATGTTAATTAGTGTTGTCTTATTTTAATTCTTACTTTGTCTTTTATTTATATTTTCTTCATCATCTAAAGCACTTTGAGCTGCATTATTTGTATGAAAATGTGCTATAGAAATAAATGTTGTTGTTGTTGTTGCTTGAGTCTACCAGGATGGACCGCAGACCCCTCAGCCCAGAGCTGAATAAATACATTTGAGAGTTACTGGGGCTTAACACTGCAAAACAGATCATTAAATGTCACACCGAGTCCGACTCGGGCTTAACCATAATAACACAGAATTCCAAGCCTGAGTCCCTCTCAAGGGTTAATGCCAAGGAGGTTAAAGGTTACAGCCCAATTGCTGTCAATGTGGAATTTCCATTTCCTCTCCATGTCCATGTGGGTGTTTTTTTTTTCCCCTCAGGGTCCCTTTGTTCCTTCCCACATCCCAAAGATGAAAAAAATCAGACAAATAGCCAACTCTAAAATGGCCCAATGAGAATGAGTTGTATGTACGTGTCGTGAGTGGCATCCCCTGCAGGTTTCGTTCTTCCTTTGTGCCCTGTGCTCTCTAGAAAGGTTCCGGCTCTCCTCACACCCATAAGGGATAAAAACACATTCAGAGCTGATGGAAGGACAATTCAGAGGGGGCCTCCCACCATTTTCTTCTAGTGTCCCTATGACTGTGCGGCTTGTTTTGAGTCTACATTGTGTGGCAGCTACAGAATACACTGACCGGCCACTTTGTTAGGTCCACCTGTTCAACTGTTTATTAACACAAATATCTAATCAACCAATCACATGACTGCAACTCAATGCATTTCGGCCTTTAGGCCTTGTCAAGACAACCTGCTGAAGTTCAAACCGAGCATCAGAAGGAGGAAGAAAGGGGGCTGAAGTGACTTTGAACGTGACATGGTTGTTGGTGGCAGACGGGCCAGTCTGAGTATTTCAGAAACTGCTGATCTGTTGGGATTGTGTCACACACAACCATCACTAGGTTAGATGGATACGTTTCACTGCTCTACTCTGAAGAAGCTGCTTGGATGAGCAGTGAAACGTATGTATCTAACAAGGAAGAAGTCCAGTTGCCATGACTCAACCACCAGATAATTTCACCTGGATGACTGAGAATCTTCACAGACGACCATCTCTAGGGTTTACAGAGAATGGTCATAGTAGTACGAGGGTGTTGTACCGTGTTAGCCATTATGGATGTGGTGAGACGTTAAGCCAAATGACACTTTTTATTGGCTAACTAGAAAGATTACAATATGCAGGCTTTCAAGGCAACTCAGGCCCTTTCTTCAGGCAACATATAATTGGTTACAATTTGCCTGAAGAAGGGGCCTGAGTTGCCTCCAACGTTAGCCAATAAAAAGTGTCATTTTGCTTAACTTCTCACCACAGAGAACGGTCAGAAAAAGGGAAAATATCCAGCGAGCGCCAGTTCTCTGGGTGAAAATGCCTTGTTGATGGCAGAGGTTTGAGGAAAATGGCCAGACTGGTCTGAGATGATATAAACTCACGTAACTGAAGTGTGCAGAAGAGCATCTCTGGACACACAACACGTCAAACCTTGAAGCAGGTGGGCTACAGCAGCAGGAGACCACACCGGGTGACACTCCTGTTAGCTGACAATAGGCAACTGAGGCTACAACTCACCAAAATTGGACAATGGAAGATTGGAAAAACGTTGCCTGGTCTGACGAGACTTGATTTCTGCTGTGACATTCAGATGGTAGGCTCAGAATTTGGTGTCAGCAGCATGAAAGCAGGGATCCATCCTGCCTTGTATCAACAGTTCAGGCTGCTGGTGGTGATATAATGGTGTGGTGGGTTACACATTATGCCCCTTAGTACCAACTGAGCACTTAGTACCACAGCTGACCTGAGAATCGCTGACCATGTCTATTCTCTTATGGCTGCCATCTTCTGATGGCCACTTCCAGCAGGATAACGTGCCATGTCACAAAATTCAGATCACCTCAAACTGGTTTCTTGAACATGATAAGGAGTTCACTGGACTCAAATGGCCTCCACAGCCACCAGATCTCAATTCAGTAGAGCACCTTTGGGATGTGGTGGAACGGGAGATTCTCATCATGGATGTGCACCTGACAAATCTGCAGCAGCTGCGTCATACTATCATGTCAATATGGACCACAATCCCTGAGGAGTGTTTCCAGAACCTTATTGAATCAATGCCATGAAGAATTATGAAGGCAAAAGGGGGGTCCAACCCAGTAGTAGTGAGATGTATCTAATAAAGTGGCCGGTGAGTGTATACAACACCACATTCTTTAAACACAACAGCTTAGGACTTCTTGCATTATCCAGGAAAGGAAGTAAAGCAGACGTTACCATTGAGTCCATTTGATGTAAATAAGAAGTACACAACTGTCTAAATTGTGTCTTCCGGTCACAGACATACAATGTGAGGTGCATTAGAAATAAACTGTAGACGAATGTAAATCCAGTACCTTACAGTCACGACAACAAGACCAATGACCAGAGAGATTATAAGGACTCCTCCGACGATGCTCACTGCAATCAGAGGGAAGAACAGAGCATCTGGAATGTAAAAATTCATTATTAATACGCTGAAGTTATTAATACGCATGTTACATTTACAGGAATAAAATGAGCCACCTTGCCAGGACCAGATGAAAGGACCAGCCACACACGGAGATGGGTCATGGGGGTCTATTTTAACTTTTAACTGCTTCATTTATTCAATTGTATGTATGGGGTGGTGTAATGCTATCAAATAGCTCTGGCAACCTGGGTTCAAATTCTAGCACGGTGGTGTCTGCATGTTCTCCCTGTCCCTGTGTTGTTCTACCTCAGCTGCAGCTTTTCATGAAGATGTGCAAGTTTAACTTGAAATTTGCCTGGAGGGCATCTGTTGGCATTCACTGCATCAGACAGACACCCCTCCAGGTTTCAAATCTCATCTCATCTCAGGACGCTCACATCAATAAACACCTACTGCACGTCGCCAGTGGTGATCTAATGACATTTTTTAAATGGATATTTTCTTTTATTTGCAATTTATTTTTAGCAATTTCTGAAATTTCCCTTATGACACTGATCTGGATTAAGCGGGTTACAAAATCATATTTGATTGAGATTTTGTCTTGGATACCACACATACAAGCCATCAAATAAGTCAATAACATTCAGTTCTATGGACATGTAGCTTGTAAAAAAAATCTCATTCTACCAAAACGGTGGTCTGCTTTGCCCAACTGGCAGACTATTAGGATCTGCTGTTACCCACATGCCAGTCTGACATGCAGTTTCATTTTTTGATGGACTGGGGTTATTATTCCCCTTGTAACAAAAAGGCACCATTTAGGCGCCTGACCCGAACAGACTCACACTGGAGGCACATTTAAAACAAATACGCTGCCCATACGGGCTCAGGAGTCCCAGCTGCAGCACCCCCAAGCAGGCTAGACCCAACTCCATTTCCCATGGAGCCCTGCGGGAGACCGAGGCACCGTTTCAACCCAGGGGGGCTGCCATCTAGCGTCCAGAGGAAGGCATTGCACCATCCATAGCTGCTCCCCCTGAACATATAGCGAAGGGGCGTCCTGGCCGTCCGCCACACCCTAAACCCCCTTCCGCGCACTTACTGTGCCACTATTGGGACAGAGCAATACATTGTTCATCACCAACACAATCTATCAAAAAGAATAATTCATAGAGTCCCATACTGTCCCATTTACGTTGTAGATATTGTCACGTATGTGCGGTTAGGGATCACCTGTCAGGCTTGACCAAACTATGCAATACCACTCCTGGGTATGAAGGGGCGCTGTCACTAATGGTATGGTCATCTTTTCCCACTGCTCAGAGGAGATGCCCAGTGAGGGCCCCCAGACCCGACCGTGATACTCAGAGGAAGCCCTGCCTTAAAAAGAGACAGTCCCAGATTGTGGCGTCTCATTCATGCTCTTCATTTGGTGGAAGATGGACACCCATGCAAGATCCAAATAATAACTTTAAGGGCGAAGGACTGTGGCTGAATGTCTGGTCAGTGTCTTTTCCTTTGTGCCATCGTGCGCCATTTTGCTTTTCATGATCAGGCAATTAAACAACAAAGTTACCAGGGTGGCACCCCAACAATTCTTGCTGTCTCACAGTGGTTCCCTACTGCTGGTCACAATACTTTAATAAACCTTTAATAAAACTCCAAAACTGCGTAATTAAAGAAGAATAAAAACTTAC
This sequence comes from Polypterus bichir lapradei, assembly GCA_026402145.1. Taxonomy (NCBI): domain Eukaryota; kingdom Metazoa; phylum Chordata; class Cladistia; order Polypteriformes; family Polypteridae; genus Polypterus; species Polypterus bichir. Next base: position 14,333,163 of record JANRMT010062816.1, on the reverse strand, counting down.
TTTCATCTTGTTCTTTGTCATCGGATCCAGAATTGTTTTGTTCAATTTTTTCACATTTTTTCTGAAAAGGATTCTGTTTGTAGTATTTGTCTCTGCATTCACACATAATAAACACATCTTCCTGCACACACTTGGATGTTTCGTTATCACAGTTATAAGCATCACAGGGTGTTACATCTGGTTTGGATTAGAAGAATAAAAATGACAGTTATTTTCTTAATTTGAAACTTCATCTGAGACTCATCCAATTCATTTATAGTAGTTTGCTATTATTTCTGAGCATGAATTACTTAGAGGGTCATACAGTAGTTAGTTAGTCCTGATGCCTCACAGCACCCCAGGAGCCTGGGTTCAGTAGCTGATGGCAGTTTTGGGTGGTATGGTGGCACCGCGGTTAGTGCTGTTAAGATTTGCTGACTCGTAATCAAGAGTCCCCGGTTCAATCCCAACTGCCTCCTACATTTTAGGCAGAGTGGTGGCTCTGAGGCTAGGGATCTGCACTGGCAATCGGAAGGTTGCTGGTTCGAATCCTGTAAATGCCAAAAGGGACTCTGCTGTGTTGAGCCCTTGAGCAAGGCCCTTAACCTGCAACTGCTGAGCGCTTTGAGTAGTGAGAAAAGTACTATATAAATGCAAAGAATTATTATTAATTTGCATGTTCTCTCTGTGGGTTTGCTTTGTTTTGTCATGGAGTGGTGCGCACACAGCATGACCCATCCCAGTTCAGACAGCCCGCCATGCCTAGATTAGAAGAGCCCTCAGATGTAACACCTTTACATTGTGAGCTAACAGGAGAACTCCAATGACGGGGCATCCAGGGACTGAGCTAAATACAGCAAGCGGAGTGCTTCCTGGTGACATCAGCTGACTTCTCCCTCAGTTGGCAAACCACCTTTTCCACAGCACCACCACTACACTTCACCCATCCAGAGTGCAAATCCTGACGACTACGCCAAATGTTTTGTCATGGAATCACACCTTGATGTGTCCCACTTTGGACAGTTGTACCACGGTAACTGGGACCTCTGGACATCTGGAATACAGAGGATCTCAGGGGGAGCTTGTTGGCAGTGAGAACTAACAGACACCAGCCGGGAATTGTAGTCCAGTAACACAGCCCTGCTGGGATCCATGGGTGCGTCAAGAGGGCGATGCAGTGAGATACACTCCCTGTTATTGGGAACTTTTGTAAGACCTGGAAGTGCGTCAAATGGGCACAAGCCCTGGCACTAGAAGTACTCCCGGGTCCTCAATAAAAGGGACCGCACTTCCTTGTCCAGGCGAGTCGGAGCTGGGAGGAAGGAAGGCAACAGTCGAGTGGAGGATAGCAGTGCGGTTGATAAAGGAGAGGAGAGGAGACGAAAGAGGAGAAGAAACAACCTGTTTTGTGCTCGTGTCTATGAGGTATTTGAAATAAACACCCTTGATGTGGACCCAGGATTGTGTTGGTGTGTTCGTGTTTTGGGGTTTGGGGCTCTGTGGTGCCCTCTAGCCTCCACATCACATGTGTTAACGACGAAAAAATATTTCATGGGATGTACTTCTAGAAGGTGCCATCTTTATATGGCCACAAACACCAAAGAGACAGTTTTACAGACAAGACAAATTCGTTCATTCAATTAAAAAGTCGACCAGGAAGCACGAAACTGAGCGTAGTGTTACCAGCTTTCTTGGAAGTCTGCAACTTACTGTAGGTTTTGTTTGGGGAAAATCAGATTTTAACCGTAATATAAAAAAATAAATAAATAAAGGCAATAAAAGCTACAAGGCACTCACCTGTTACGCCTGTTATGTATGGATTTGAGGCTGTAGTAGCGTTCAGGACGCTAAGAACTGTAGTGCTGTTCACGGTTGTGTTTTTTAAAAATACGATAATGAAATCAACTGCAACGTTGCCTTCATCATTTCTGACCGCTCTTTTGATTCTTGATGTTTGGGACCTAAAAGAAAAATTGAATAAGTTTAGTACAGGACACCCTTGTGTTTTATGTAAATCAGACAGCAGACGTTCACAGTAGTTAGAGCGGTAATTCCCAACGTGAGGCACAATTTGATTTTTTAGGTGGGCAATTCAAGAATTTAGGCACCTTAAACAATTTCTAAAATAAAAAAACAGAAATTCATTGTTAAAAATGATAGAAGAAAATAAACAAATAATTTTTATTTTTTACAGAGATGTTTATATATTTAAATATGGTGAAGAACCCTTTAATTTATAATTTTACAGCTGGCTTGGGTATTTCTACTTAGATATCATTTTTACCATTAAAATAATATGAATTGTAACAATGATTATAAAATTTTGCAATATAACAAAAATATAAAATGATCAAAATATTACAGAAAAAGCTGTCATTAAAGTTATTTTATATTTATGAATATCATGTCTCTTATATGTTTTGAAAACTGTACTTTCATATTACTTCATATTACAGTAGACCCCCGCGAAGTCGCGGTTCAGGACTCGCGGACTCAGTCGTTCGCAGATTTTTCTTTAGAACCAAACTATTAATTGTTAGTTGAAAGCGCAAACATCCTCCACAATTTTTTATGGCTATTTTCATGGCAATACAGTTCTGTAGAGCGAACAGAAAGCAACTGCTGAGGGAAACGCGGTTTGTGATGTTGAAAGTAGCCAATCCGAGAGCGTTATTCATTTCTCCTTGCTCCTGATTGATTGCTGCCCTGTGACTCAACTCCAGCTGAGTGTCCTCGTGTTTTCCATTTTGTTATTGTAGTCATTTTGTTATTCTTAAACACACAAGATGTTGTCTAATCCCCCTGCACTTTCGAAGGCTTCTGGAACTGAGCCTAACTGCCAGAAGAAGTTTAAAACACTCCAGGAGAAAGTTGAACTACTGGATTTGCTCCGGGAACTAAAAAGTTATGCTGCAGTAGCGCCACTATGGCATTAATAAAAGCACCACACGCTACATAAAGAAGAATGAAGCAGCAATCTGGAGTACCGTATCAGTAAGTTTCTGTGATCGTCAGGATGGAATCTGCCTTGGCATTGTGGATCGCCGACTGCAGGAAAAACATCCCCTTGGACGGTAACATCATCTGTGGGAAATTGTACCAGCAGTTCGCTACAGGAGACAATGTAGCAACTTCCCATCACAATGTTCCTGAAACCTATAAAGAAAAGCCAGCACAAAACCCCACCAGAAGAAGACCCGTCCAAAGATACGACTCCTCCTGAAGCGCCTGAAGAAGAGGCTCCACCTGAGGAGTTTTAAATTCTCTGCATAGTACTGCACAGCTACTTTATCATCATCATCAATATCATTCATCATTGGTGAGTACCCGTACATTTTACTGTATTTTAATTAAATGAAATTATTATGTATTTACTCTACTTATAACAAAGAAAATGACAGCGCATACCAAAGAAAACGCGCTTGCATGAATTACAGTACATATAGCGGTAACTATATGCGTGACCCTGTGTTCGGATTCAGCGGGTTGGAAAATGGATGGATGGATGGATAGCGGTAACATCGGTATTTTACGTTCTAGCACCGCGGGAGACATAGCAGTACAGTGCTGTACAGTATACGGGTTTACCTTTACATTCTGTTTTTAGGTAATGTATTAAGGTCATTTTTTATGTAATGTATTAAGCTGAGTTTGCAACGAAATTAAAGTGTTTTGGGGGCGTACTGTATTTAGGGATTAAACTATAAAAATAGGCATTTAAAAGGCATTTTTTAATCACATCCAAAAGTCGCAGTTTTTCACAATTCGCGGGTGCTCTAGGAACGTAACCCCCGTGGGGGTGTACCTTATATATACAGTACAGGCCAAAAGTTTGAACACACCTCCTCATTCAATGTGTTTTCTTTATTTTCATGACTGAAGGCATCAAAACTATGAATGAACACATGTGGAGTTATGTACTTAACAAAAAAAGGTGAAATAACTGAAAACATGTTTTATATTCTAGTTTCTTCAAAATAGCCACCCTTTGCTCTGATTACTGCTTTGCACACTCTTGGCATTCTCTCGATGAGCTTCAACAGGTAGTCACCTGAAATGGTTTTCACTTCACAGGTGTGCCTTATCAGGGTTATTTAGTGGAATTTCTTGCTTTATCAATGGGGTTGGGACCAGCAGTTGTGTTGTGCAGAAGTCAGGTTAGTTGGACGATCATTTATTTTTCAACAGGACAACGACCCCAAACACACCTCCAGGCTGTGTAAGGGCTATTTGACCAAGAAGGAGAGTGATGGAGTGCTGTAAATGGTCATGAAAATAAAGACACACACATTGAATGAGGAGGTGTGGCCAAACTTTTGTAATTGTTTTTTTTAACAATTTCTTAGTGATTTCTTTGTCAGTACTTCAACTCTCCTTTCCCTCTTTTGCTTCCATGTCCTTTGGAAGTTTGTTTAGACCAAATTAATGACATTATGGGCTTCCTCCACATGAGTAGGAGTTCACTTTTTGAATAAATAATAATAAGAATAAGGTGTATGTTACAGTGGGGGACGTCATGATTTTAGAGAGGCCTAGGTGGGGCATGGCCAAAAATAGGTTGGGAACCACTGAGTTAGAGAGATGCTGAACTTCACATTCATGCAAAATTCTGAAAGGCGGATTGTCCAATTCATGGCAACGGGGACCTGAACATGTCATGGATGCACTGGTCAGAAGGCAGGCCACCAGTCCATGAGAGGGTCCATATCACACCTACACATGGCCAACTTGGAATTACAAATTAAACTCATGGTTTTTGGACTCAAAACCCATGAAGACGCTCAATACAGGCAATGATCATTTACAAGATTCAAACCCTAGACGCTGAATTCAACCTTCAGACCCTCCATGCCTCCCTCTCTGACCTTTTACACTCAGATGGTTGGAGTCATACCTCTCAGGCAGATCTCACAATAGAGAGGAGAGCTGTAAAAGTTGTATCAAGCAAGCACAGGGGTCCTCCAGGGACTGGTTGCAGGTCCTCTCCTCTTCAAGCTATACACCTCATCACTAGGCCCTATCATCCAGTCCCCTGGTCTCTCATATTAATGCTGTGCTAATGATTTGCAGCTGTACCTGTTGTTCTTTCAAGATCCAAACGGTCTCAACTAGAATCTCGGCACATCTCACTGAAATCTCAACCTGGATGAAGGAACATCATCTCCAGCACCAACCTGGCAAAGATGGACCTCTTTGTTATCCCAGGTGGTTGGTCTATTCAAAACCTTATATCTGTTCAGCTCGACTCTATATCACTAACAACCACCAAGTCAGTACGCAACCTTGGAATGGTGATAAATGACTAGCTATCCACCATGGACCACGTTGTAGCTGTCTCTGGTTCTTGTGGATTTACTCTCTATGGCCTCTGCAAGATCAGATCATATTTGACAGAGCATGCAGCACACCTCCATGTCCAGGCTGTAGTTTTATCACTACTGGGCTACTGTGAATCTCTTCTGGCAGGAGTACTTGCATGTGCTACCAAGCAACTGCAGAAGATTCAGAATATGGTGGCATATCTCATAGGACATTATGCTTAGACAATATAATGCGTTTGTGAGACCACATCTGGAGTACTGTGTGAAGTTCTGGTCACTACACTACATAAAAAGACATAGCACCACTTGAAGCTGCGCAGAGGAGAGCATCCAGGTGCCTCACAGGACTTAAGAACATGTCCTACTCCAACAAGCACAGAGAACTAAACCTGTTTAGTCTCAAGCAGAGGGGACTACATGGGGACCACAAATACTTGCTCAAAACCCTCAAAGGCATTGATAAAGGAGATCCAGCAGAATTCTTTCAATTTAACAGTGAATGATGTACTTGAGGACCCCAGCGAAAATTAAGGGGACGAGCATTTAAAACTGAAGCCAGGAATGACAAGTGTTGTGGGGATCTGGAGCAAACTACAGACACATGGAGTTGAAGTTCACAACCTTTAAGAAGGATCTGGAGGAGATATTGGGGACAGCTTAGCTATGTGCAAAAAATGAGCCTGATGGACCGAATGGGCTCCTCTCGTTTCTCAAATTTGTTATGTTCTTGCTGCTTGTTCTTATGTTCAAGACAGGCACATGTCACTCCCCTATACATATCCTCATAAAGAGCACTCCATTCTTTTTAAGAGGATACGTCCAAAATTCTTTTCAAATTGGGAAGGCGTGGGTTTGCATATACGTGACTGAGTGTGTGCTGCAATGAAGGCATCTCATCCAGGTTGGGTTCTTGACCCCGCTAGGATCTTCTAACAGAATATGCATATCTGGAAAATTTCAAACTTTCTCACTTTATGTTCGTCACAATGGTTTCCTTGTAGCTCGTTTCATTCACGAAAGCCTCTTTACACTGTAAAGAGATAAAAGAATCCAAAATTAGCCAAACGGTGAATGATGAAGTCGGCTATAAAGCACAAAATCAAAACGTTCACTTACCAAGCGGGTGATCTTGGTATAGAGGTCTTTATAACATTCAGATGTTTTAATACTATAATCACATGCCTCGTCTTGATTTTTCAGGACAAATTTTCCAGGAAATGGTGCTCCTTTCAAGGGGAAAATAGTAAAAAAAATAAATGATCATTTAGATGGCTGCTTGACAAGTTGCATCCTTTCAAAGAATTTTTCGTTCAGCTCTGAATGATTCCCTTAGTTAATATTATATTAATTATATTATATTATATTATATTATATTATATTATATTATATTATCTCTATATATATAAAAAGCGATGTCTGTCTGTCTGTCTGTCTGTCTGCTTTTCACAAGAGAACTACTTAACGGATTTAGATCTGGCTTTTTTCTAGAATTTGCTTGAGTATTCCGGTTGATTTTGTGACTTCTCTCAGAATCATAGTTCGCTTGCAGGAGTGATATATTCATGCTAATCTGAGACAGAGGCTGCGGGCCGAGGGGAGCGGGAAGCGTGGCGTCAGGAGTGGAGAGCCGGGCAGGGACCCTCCTCACTCACGTGCCAGCCTCCGTTCGAGTCCAAGTAGATGTATTTGATTGACAGTTATCCCGCCTCCGGATCCACCCATAATGTCTCCAGACTGCAGCAATACCCTTCTCTTTGAGTCAGGGTACTTCTGCATTTTGGAGTGTACCTCGCCTCCGCTTAGCTAGCGATACCTGTTTCCTATTGATTTTTAAAGTTTGTCCTGTTTCACTATTACACGGGTGGAGCCATGGGGAACAGATGGTAATATAATATAATATAATATAACCAATCACAACAAAGCCATATTGACCAATCAGATTGCTCTGGGGGACTGAACATAAAGACCTTTGTGTTTTATTATAAAATAGATCACAAATTTAAGAAAGCTTTACATAAACCTGCAAACAAAAACGACAAAACTAATACATATAAAGAGAACCAATATCTATATATATATATATATATATATATATATATATATTGTCATGCACGAGTGCATGGGGAGCAGCTTAAAGACCCGACGTACATCGCAACAAGTCGTGCCAAGGGACAAAGGCGAGCTACTAACCTCTCTCTCCCTCTACCCATAGAAAGGACGAAGCACCGCCGCCATGATCCATCCCGCATAAACAAAGTGCCATCACTTCCGGGTTCCTTTCTCTCCTCTGGTCCCCTGTTGATGACGTCCACTACCCATCCACCATCATGCCTTCCCAGCGTTCCACGTCCCTAATTTCCGGTCCGCCTCTTTATAATGTCCGTGCAACCCTCCCTGTTTGTCTGATGCAATTTTCTGTTTTTTTTGAGATTCCTGAAGACCTTGGTTACAGTATACTGGGCCCAAAAAAACCCAAATCTTTATGACTTGTCTGTGTTATTCTTACAATATATATAAACCAATGTCTGTCTGTCTGCTTTTCACGACAGAACTACTTAATGGATTTAGATCGGGTTTTTTTCTATAATTTGCTTGTTTTTGCGACTTCTCTCATTGCACTAAGTATCATATTTCATTTGCAGTACTAATTTATTTGCACGAATCCGAGACAGAGGCTGCAGGCCGAGGGGAGGGGGATGCGGGCGGGGCACTCCTCACTCACATGTCAGCCTTCGTTCAAGTCGGTCTGATGTGGCATTGGCAAAAAGGTGTTAATCCCTCGTATTCCTCTAATCACAACGGACATGTCCTTTCAATTCAAGAGATTGCAGTTCCCGGTGAAGCTTTCCTTTGCAATGTCAATTAACAAGACCCCAGGACAGACATTCAAGTTGGCAGGGGTTCATCTCAGGTTACTGTGCTTCTCGCATGGTCAGCTTTATGTCGCTTTCTCCTGGGTTAGTTCCCCAAGAAACCTATATGTCCTCGCCCCGATAGCAAAACCAAAAATATTGTGTATCAATAGGGCCTCGGATAGGAAAGCAATCAGTATAAATTCTTCTCAATACAATTCAATACATTTTTTTTTTTTTTTTTTATTGATTTTTAAAGTTTGTCCTGTTTCACTACTACATGGGCAAAGGAGGAAACTGAATGGACCAAGTGAAGGTAATTTCACGCCAGGACAGGGGCTGGTGGGGTGTACTAAATCTTCCTCTGTTGTTTCTGCAGACCAAATACAGGAGGATGTCACTTCCAGTTCCGGCCCCAAGTGTAACCTACTTGGTAGCTTATTCAAGTGTCTATCGTTCTTTTTGTAAAGAAAAACTTCCTAATGTTTGTCCGAAATTCACCCAAGTTTCCAACTGTGTCCCCGTGTTCTTGATGAACTCATTTTAAAGTCACCGTCTCGATCCACTGGACTAATTCCTTTCATCATTTTAAACACTTCAGTCAGGCCTGCTCTTAATCTTCTTTTGTTTAAACTGTAAAGACTCAGCTCCTTTAATCTTTCCTCATAATTCAACCCCTGTAGCCCTGGAATCAGCCTAGTCGCTCTTCTCTGGACCTTTTCTTGTGCTGCTATGTCCTTTTTTTAGCCTGGAAACCAAAACTGCACACAGGACTCAATATGAGGCATCTCCAGTGCATTATAAAGCTTGAGCAGGACCTCCTGTGACTTGTACTCCACACATCAAGGCGCTATATAACTTGACATACTGTTAGCCTTCTTAATGGCTTCTGAACACTGTCAGGAAGTCGATAGCTTAGAGTCCACTATGTCTCCTAAATCCTTCTCATAAGGTGTACTCTCGATTTTCCGAATGCCCATTGTGTATTTAAACCTAACATTTTTACTTCCTATGTGTAATACTTTACATTTACTGACGTTAAATTTCATCTGCCACAAATCTGCCCAAGCCTGCATGCTATCCAAGTCCTTCTGTAATGATATAACGGATTCCAAATTATCTGCTAATCCACCTATCTTGGTATCATCTGCAAACTTAACCAGCTTGTTACTTATATTCCTATCTAAATCATTTATATATATTAAAAATAGCAGCGGCCCTAGCACTGACCCCTGCTGGTCACCACTCTTAACATCGGCCAATTCTGATGAGGTTCCTCACAATTCTGCACCCATCTACAAACATCACCCTGAACTCCCACTTCTTTTACTTTGATGCCCACCTCTCATGTGGCACCTTATCAAATGCTTTCTGAAAGTCCAGATAAATAATCTCATCTGCTCCACTTTGATCGTATGCTTTTGTTGCCTCCTCATAGAATTCCAGCCTGTTAGTAAAACACGACCTCCCTCTTCTGAACTCACGCTGACTGTTCCTAATAACTCCTGTCCTTGCCATGTGTTGCTCAATCTTCTCCTTAATAATTCCTTCCATTAATTTTCCTGTGATGCATGTTAAGCTTAAAGGCCTATAATTGCTTGGATCTGCCCTGTCACCCTTTTTATATAATGGGATGATGTTTGCCATTTTCCAGTGCTTTGGTATCCCTCCAGTATGCAGTGACTTCCTAAAAATATGTGTCAAGGGTTTATAAATGTACTCACTAGCCTCCTTAAGAACTCGAGGATAAATATTATCTGCTCCTGGTGATTTGTTTGATTTCATCTTATTTAATCTGAGCAGCACTTCTCCCTCTACAATTTCCAAATCCCTCAGTACCTCCTTAGTAGTCCCTGTTACCACTCGGCAGTTATCCACTTGCTCACTTGTAAACACCTCAGAAAAATGTAAGTTTAGGGCGTCCGCTATTTCACTGTCTGTATCTTTTAATTCCCCTTTACTATTCCTGATGAACTTGACCTCCTCCTCGACTGTTCTTTTGCTACTAAAATACTGAAAGAATCTCTTGGGGTCTTCTTTCGCCTTATCTGCTCTATTCCTCTCCAACTGTCTTTTAGCCTCCCTGATATCCTTCTTAATGGTTGCCCTCATGTTCTCATACGCGCTACAATTCACTTTGCAGTCATTAGTCTTATATGCCTTATAAAGCAGTTTTTTTCCCTTTCCACCTCACTTCCGATTCCGGACCTCGATGACATAACTTCCCATTCCCTGTTTTAAAAGACCGGACAATATCAGTATACCTCAGTTCAATCTTGGACTCCAACCTGTTAACTTCAGTGTGACTTTTCATACCCTTTTCAGCCAGAGATAATATACGGGTGGCTGCCCCTAACCTTTTTGTGTGTGTGTTGAGGCTGATTATTTCACACCTTTTTCACTACTACGTGGGCGGAGCTGTGGGGGACAGCTAGTAATGTAATGTAATGTAATGTGATATGATATATAATATATAATCTATATATATAATTCACTAAGTCCATGGCAAGCAAGACGCACGCAAGACAGAGTCCCACCCACCAACAATTCGAGCGAGAACGAAAGCATTTGCCAAGAATGTTTTCATTAATCAAGAATATATAATTCACTAAGCAGCCGACCAGGGCACGCGAGAAGTGGCACGCAAGATGGACCATGTGATACGCACGACAGAGCCCCTCCCACCAACAATTCACTAAGCAGCCGACCAGGTCATGCAAGAAGCGGCACACAAGACAGACCATGTGATACACACAACAGTGCCCTGCCCACCAACAATTCACTAAGCAGCCGACCATGGCACGCAAGACAGGCCATGGGATACGCACGACAGAGCCCCACCCACCAACAGATCGAGCGAGAGTGAAAGCATTTGCCAAGAATGTTTTCATTAATCAAGAACGAAAGTTGGAGATTCGAAGACGATCAGATACCGTCGTAGTTCCGACCATAGACGCTGCTGACTGGATACCTGGCGGCGTTATTCCCATGACCCGCTGGGCAGCCAAAGTCTGTGGGTTCCTGGGGTGTATGGTTGCAAAGCTGAAACTTAAAGGAATTGATGGAAGGGCACCCCCAGGAGTGGAGCCTGCGGCTTAATTTGATTCAACACGGGAAACCTCACCTGGCCCAGACATGGAGAGGATTGACAGATTGATAGCTTTATCTTGATTCTGTGGGTGCTGCTGCATGGCCGTTCTTAGTTGGTGGAGCGATTTGTCTGGTTAATTCCGATAACAAGCGAGACTCCCTCCTGCTAAGTAGTTACGCGACCCCCGAGCGGTCGGATTCCAACGTCTTAGAGGGACGCCGTCCAGCCCCGTCCCTCGCTCTGGGAGGTGGGGGCACAGTGGCGGTCCTCCAGTTTTCAGTCATGGACAATTGTATGTTGCTCTCTCCAAAGTTCCATCTTTTCATTCTCTTACAGTCGTATCCTCAAACCCACCCCATTTGGACATCTGTGTCTTTCAGGAAGTGTTCACCCATCAATACATAATTGTGTGGCATATGCTATGCCGCAGGTTGGCTAGAATAATGTAATGTAATATGATATGATATAATATAATATGATATGATCTGATATGATATGATATATAATACATAATATAATATGATATGATATATAATATAATATAATGTAATGTATATGATCTACATATATAAAATTCTTTTCGCGTTTGAAATGGGAATTACGTATGACCACGTGAAACGGAAATTACATATGACCACAGAACATATTATAATACAGGAAATAATCACTTCATTTGTGGATGCAATTTTTATATCGTCTTTACGAATTATTATTTGTGTGAGAATTATTTTACTGATATTGAAAAGAAGTAAACACAACACGCCGATCTATCCCATAGAAGGGCGCCCCGCCCTATCTGGACTCCAGCGCTGAGCCATCTGTCACCAGGCATGTTCTGACAGAGAAGTTTTATTTTATCATCCTTGTGACTGTCGCGGAAACTGCTACATTATAACATTTTTTTAATTGGCAGTACTTGCTAGTAGAAGAGATGAGGAAAACAGCTTTGCGTCTTTCTACTTTTTAACTGCACCGCGCTGTAAACAATGTGAAGACTACACCGCCTTCAGCGGCGAGGGGTCGTGAGAACAAAGTGGACGCTTGGAGGCGTGGAATGTCGGGCTGCTCTGCCAGGTTGAGAGCTTCACAGTTTTGGGCAGCGTCCTCTCTTCTTGCACTTTTTGTGACACTTCGAGTACCCCTTCGGCTCCTGGGAGGGTGGAAATCTTTGTGAATGAGTGTAATCGGCGCCATCGAAGCAAAACTGTCTTTGTAAACTGCACTTCACGACTACTTACTGTCCCTTAAGGTAAGTTCGGGTCACTAAAACCCCGCAACATTCAAGGCTGCTTTTGTGATGAATTCTTTTAAGAAGATGGAGGGTTTACATCTAAGAAAATGTACCAACCTCTTCATGTTAAGTTTTGGACTTGGGAATTGTTTGGACCTTCTGCCCGTTAAGCACGGAAGGGCAGCGTCCACGTTTCTCAGAATAATTTTTCTCTTAAATCACAGGCACGTAGTGCAAGGTTGTCAGGCAGAAATTTGCAGAATCCCATAGAAAATGTCATTTCTATACCACAGCGGTCGTGTAGCGCCTTTCACAAGGGATCTGCTGCCGAGAGATGATCCAAATACATTTTAGCTGCTGTTAGTACTACTTACCTGTTGTGTTATAGTGCTTTTAAAATGTACTTTACCCGAAAGCACTCCAGTACTGCTCAATGTATCTTTACTTCTTACATGTTAATGTTTTACTGTTTAATAATTTATATACTACTTTTTATTTTTTTCCCTTGCACTTGAAGCCACTGGGTAATCAGCTAGTATAATATAATATAATATAACTAGACCTTAAACCCATTTCAATAATGGGTGCTAGAACAGTAGTGTATAAACATTAGTAGGATCAGTCTATATTAAATAGCAAGGGACCTTTACCTTATTCTGTTTCTTGTCTTAATTTTTTTTTTTGTCAAAAATATTTTTGCAAGAAGCCTAAAGTAAAGTAATAATAAAAATAAAATAGAAATGTATATGACAATACAGTAAGTATAATTAATATTGCCTTAGTGTAAAACTTTGTAACAATCTGTAAGACACAATATCTGAAGAAGATATTTAGGTAAGATTTCTATTTTTTTACCTCATGAGATGTTTCTATAAAATTTCATTACAGACAACATTTCTTGTAAATATTCTGTCTGAGTTTGGCAACAGTTTGCCTTGTTCAGGACCATCTACAACCTTGACAACAACATCTGGAAAACTTCTAACTCTTGATAATGCAACATATAACTGACCGTGGCTGAATACTGGTTCTGGCAAGTACATGCCAACTTTTTCTAAGGTTTGCTCTTCTGAGTCTTTCTCTTTTAGCGTTTTTCTGACGCTCATTTTCTTTTTCTTCAATCAATCTATTTACTCGTATTTTTCTTTGTCTTTCAGCCTTTCTTTTGTTGATGTTTACTTGTTGAGCTGACCATTCTTCCAGGGGATGTTGCTTATATGGGATTTGATTGTCCGTGTCTTTTGTCCTACTTGACGTGTCCTTTTTTTTTGGGTGGCGTGTTGTTAGTAGATACATCTGTAATATTTTCTCTTACAGTAATACTGGCTTATATGTGGCTGTAATATGCGTCACTGTATTGTGTGTCTTTAATTTTCTCTCGCAGTAATACTGGTTTGTATTTCCATAAAATGCCTGTAATTTTCTCTGACAGTAATACTGGCTTTGATGTCCATAATATGACTTTAATTTTCTGTCACAACAGTGGGCAATCAGCAGAGTGTCCCCAGCAACTGATGTAATGTGTGGCGTGGAGCTGATAATTGTGCCCGTGGCGTCTCCCCAGCAAGTACTGTGCAGTTCCCCAGCAAGTATTTTAATCTGTGCTGGCGTGTAGCTGATTATTGTATGTGTGGCATCTCCCCAGCAACGGATTTTATGTGCGCAGCCACGACTACCCAATCAGCACTCTCCCCAGCAATGGTGTCCTTTATTTCTTATCATGTGCGGCCGTGGCAAGGCCATTCACTGTGTGCCCAGCTTCCAGTGTGTGTGTTTTATTTGCTTATCGTGCACAGCAGCGGCTAGGCCATTCACTGTGTGCCCAGCTTCGAGTGTGTGTGCGTCCACGGTGCGGTGCGATGGGCGGTGCGGCCCGCGCATGCGCACTTCACCGAAGACGCACACACACGGACACCTGGATGCACACAGGGGTTTTATTAAAGAGGATATAATATAATATAATACAATATAATATAATATAATATAATTTGCATAGCTGGGGCTTTAGTATCATGTAAACACTTTGAATGGTGAGAAAGTGCTTCATAAATGCAGAACTTGACAGTTCCACAGAATCAGCAGCCGGGTTAGAATTTGAACCCATTGAATCTTTAGCTGATAAGATAGCAGTGCTAACCAGTGTGCCCCCACAACCTCAGTGTGTGTTGGATTGGAAGCACAGCTCAGCTATAGATGTCAGCAGTGTGAGCAACTGCCTCTGCACTTACCTGAATTGCATGTCCCCTCTTCAGAATAGTAGAAGCCATAGGGACATTCACAGACATAATCTTCATATTGATCTACACACGTAGCCAAACTGCTTTTGCAGGCATTTTTTTCAGTGCAGTTCTTCGCTGTTAATCAAAAGATAAAAAAAAAAGACTCAGCAGAATTTTCTCTCTTTCATTTTAGCAATATACATATTTCTTACCAAGCATAACATGAAAAATGTAATCATAAAGGGGGTAATGACACTGAGAAACATTCAGCTTCAACTTGTAAGGGACAATAAGGAAATAATCGTTTTGTTGAAGTATGCATGAAGTATAACACATACTGAAGGAGCGCCTCCAAGTGGTCACTTGAACAGCATATAAAAAAAATAAGCAAAAATTCTCATACAGCATATCACAAGCAAAGCAGATTGTCAGATCGAACAAAGGCAAGCACAAAGCGTGGAGTCCATCTGCGGACTGCTGAGCTGCCTTTGCCTACTGCTGTGGTCAAAAGGTTTCATCCACTGATCTAGCAGCCATTTACGTCAGGGCAGCACTGGGCTTTCAGCGATTTCGACTACCATTCTTCTTCTCATGTTGCATGATCGCAGAACATAAATCTTCATTACAAACAAAAATATTCGAAATTTAATATGCAAGTTTTCATTTCTTATGGGTTTTCTGAAACAATCACAGGGTCAAAGTTATAAATGCAGGGTCAAAAATATCCATAAACCTCCTTAGATATTCATAGTAAGGGGTGTTAAGGTGTGTTATGACTAGGAGTCTACAAAAGCTCTAAAGCAGGGGTGGCGAACTCCAGGCCTTGAGTGCCGCAGTGGCTGCAGGTTTTCATTCTTACCATCTTCTTAATTAGTGACCAGTTTTTGCTGCTTTTACGTCTTTTAATTCACTTGACTCCGGCCCCATAGTTGTTTCTTTTTTCTTTAATTAGCAGCCAAACAGTAATGAGACACAAAACAAGCCACCTCATGACCAGCTCCCCTGTGCCCATCACACAATATCTGAAATTAAAGAGAGGTGATGGTCTCGGTAAGGTTGATCTCTCAGGTCACCAAAACATTTTGACGGGGCTCTTAGAAAGAACAGAAAAACAACACTTTTTGAAATGTGTGCCTTGGCAGAATGAGAGCAGCAACAAGCCGTGGAATTAAATAACGGGTTTAATTAACAGCAAGAATTGGCTTCTCATGAAGAAAGTGATTGGAGTGAAATTGGTTGGAGTTTGACGCCCCAGTTGAGCTTGTCATCTGTCAGCTTGTTTCACATCTCATTTCTGCTTGGCTGTCATTTAATGAAGAAAGGAATCAATTCAGAGGGCTGAACTCTTCTAACAGGGCTATTAAAGTGATGGGGAAAAAGTGAATTAGCAGTGAAAACTGGTCACTGATTAGGAAAAGGGTTAGAATGAAAACCTGCAGCCACTGTGGCACTCCCGGCCTGGAGTTCGACACCCCTGCTCTAAAGCGTCCTCTAACATTTCCCAAAAAACTTCCAATAATGTCCATTAGAGGGGAAATGCACCATGAAACCCTGGCCAGACACAGAAAGGGCTTTAAACAATCTTTATAAAATAAATTATTTATTTTCACAAAAATAAGCTCCGTGGAGCACAAAGGCAAAGGGGTTGCCAAAAACAATAAGGCAATCCAAGCAAACCAAGTCCCGATCCAGAGACCCAAATTGCAACGGTCAAAAAACAGAGCACTAAAGGTCCAAAAAATCCAGAAAAATTGCAAGTAATCAGGCAGAGCAATAAACACAGCAACTCACCACTCCTGGGCGCACTCAGAATGAACCGCCATGAACTGTGGGAGACGCTTCGTATTTATAGAGTGGAGGGCAGTGATTGGCAGGTGATTGGTAGATGGTCCCATCTCTAGGGGATCCACCCACAAAACATAAATAACATAACACAAACATTGACAGCAAAACAGATGATAAACAAACATAATGTTAACATAGATAAAGGACATAAAAACCCACAAGAAACACGACTTTGAATACCAGCCACAGGAGAAACCCTGGTGAAAACATGGGAAGGGGTACTGAAAGTTCTTAAATGTGTTTGAACGTGGTGCCTCTTAACTGTCTGTAGGGGATCACAATTAACTCCAGCTGGTAGCTTCTCAGTGTTGGTCTTTTGACAGCACCCATTGGACTGGCCAACATACATTACTGCCCAGAAATCAAAATTCCAAAAAAACAAAAAGCAAAAAAGTCTAAAAGGCAGAAAATAGAAAGAAATAAGCATAGCAAAAAAAAAAAAAAACACACCAAGTGCATACAATGTACCAGAGAGGAACTGCAATTCCCATGAGCCTTTATGGGACTGAGAGCAGTCCCTCAACTGAGAATGACAGGTAGCCCCGCCTCTAGGGGGAACCACTCACAAAGCACAAGGGACATAGCAGAGCAAACATCCACACATAGAAACCAATTAACTGATAAAAAAAATACATAATCATGCAAATAATAAACATAAATAAAAACTTTAACATAAATGATAGTAACCAAAAGACCAAAATGGTTAAAAGGACATACAAAAGGAATTCAAACATACATAGCAATCCTTTTCTGCCAGGTGCCTTTTGCCCAAACTCCCCTTCCATGTTCAGACTCATTTCATCAGTGCCTAAAAAATGCTTTGGAGTAACTTTTGGAATCTTCCTGCGATTGCTTCTGGGATGTCTTATAAAATGTCAAGACCCTCTTAGTTGCCTCTGGAGTAACTGCACCCTGAGCCCTTCTTTTTTGTAATGGGGTCAGTGCCCATGATAGATGCCTCTCCTTAGCTTACATATTTAGGGATTTTGAACTGGAAGGTGCAAGCTTAGTACTGGACCAACCCCATCAGGCCCTCTTGCTACTGTATATGCTTAGGGTAGTTCCGGGGGGGATTCCGGTTTGGGTTTATGGTTGATGGAGGCTGGTGGTCATTTGTGGAGGTTGGAATCTGTGGGGAGAATGAGGATGGTCCTTTGCAAAGGAAACCCTCCTAAAGGCATTTGTCTTTCTTTTCCATGGTGATTGGTTGCCATAGATGTTTTTTTTGTTGGGGAGGTTGTTTTGCTTGATGCTGTAAATGGCATCTGGGGGTTGTATTGGGGAATTGGCTCCATCACTGATTCCATTAATTTTCTGTTGGTTTACCCCTTGCTATTTACTGTCTTGAAGGACCAATGTCGGCTTCTTAATTTTGAGGGCAGCTCCTATATGGATACCATTTGTACCTATTGGACTTTAGCACGGATATGAACAACTCTGTCTCTCTGCATGTCTGGCCTTTCTCTGCCATGACAGCGTCTTTAGTTCTCTGACAAGTCCTTGACAGCTGGGCAACCTCTTAGAAAAACCTTCAAAATTTGGATATTAAACTGATTATTACAGTATACAAAAAAACCTGGACCGGCCTGTCACTGGGCACACACACAAACAAAGCCACCCAGCCAACAGTTATTCCCACAATGGCGGATTCAGTCACCTACCTTTTTCAGCTGTGGAAGTTGTTCCAGGTGTTTCAATGGTAGTCACTGTAGATAATGAAGTTGTTTCATTTGTAGTCGTGCCTGCATTTTTTGTAGAAGATATGATGGTAGTCATTGTAAGTGTTGTTGTTGTTGTTGTCGTATCCGTTGTAATGGTTGTAGGTGTTGTTGTTGTTGTTGTTATTGGCGTATCCGTGGTAGTGGTTGTTGTTGTTGTTGGCGTATCCATGGTAGTGGTTGTTGTTGTTGTTGTTGTTGTTGGCGTATCCGTGGTAGTGGTTGTTGTTGTTGTTGGCGTATCTGTGGTAGTGGTTGTTGTTGTTGTTGGCGTATCCGTGGTAGTGG
>JANRMT010062816.1:14274137-14298528 GCA_026402145.1 Polypterus bichir lapradei | reverse complement strand
CTATCTATTATATAGTGCCTTTCCTATCTATCTATCTATCTATCTATTATATAGTGCCTTTCATATCTATCTATCTATCTATTATATAGTGCCTTTCATATCTATCTATCTATCTATGTCCTATACTGTGCCTTTTTACTCATCTCTCTATATCCTACAGTATATAGTCCATCCATCCATTTTCCAACCCATTGAATCCAAACACAGGGTCACGGGGGTCTGCTGGAGCCAATCCCAGCCAACACAGGGCACAAGGCAGGAACCAATCCCGGGCAAGGCGCCAACCCACTTCAGTACAGTATATAGTGCCCTTCATATTTATCTATCTATCTCATATAGTGCCTTTAATATCTATGTTTATCTAGCTATCTATTATAAAGTGCCTTTCATATCTATCTATTATATAGTGCCTTTCATATCTATCTATCTATCTATCTATGTCCTATACTGTGCCTTTTTACTCATCTCTCTGTATCCTACAGTATATAGTGCCCTTCATATTTATCTATCTATCTCATATAGTGCCTTTAATATCTATCTGTCTATCTATGCCCCATATAGTGCCTTTTCTATCTATGTGTTTAAAGAGCTTCTATATAAGCTAAATTTCCCCCTTGAGGACAAATGAAGCTCTTTCTAAATCTAAAACTAAACATGACTAACTATGGATAATCTCAGGGAGTTGGCCATTAGGACACTGAAGGAATCGCTGCTGAAAATGGGGCATTGTAGTCACAAAGTGAATAATAAATCAAGAATCAGACATTTGAAGAAGTAAATGGCCATTATAAACACTAGTACTGCCTTGGCAATATTTTTAAATCAATTCAATGGAATCGTATAAAACGAGGTATTAATTTCCATCAAAACCATGAACATTTCTGGGTGAGCCCAAACTTTTGGCCGTTAGCGTATAAAATGTCTGCCAGCTTGTTTCCGACGCGGGTTTCTCTCGTTGCCGTTGACTTAACCTACATAACTATGAGCTGAACAAACAGCCGCCAGCTTCCGCGTATTTTTAATAGTTTGTTGCAATCACGAATGGCTATAAAAGACAGGCCATATTTTTTCATACCTGACCTAAATGGCATGTGGACTTTCACCCTTTTTGTGAGACTTTGTGGAAGTGACGGTGGTGGTGGTGGTGTTCTAGTACGGAAAGAAAAATATCTGATCTTGATGCAATGCTGTCCTTGAGCTCCATCTGATATTCCTATAATGAGGGTGTGGAATTATTGCTTCATTGGCAAATATAAAAGGTAAAGGATAATCATTATTAGCTACACATTCCAAAATAAAGGGGCATTAAGGTGAAAAGACTGTGTTGTGAAACTCTTTAAAATGAGATCATTGTTCCATTGTTTAAACTGTAAGTGAAAGATTAATCCCCATGGACAGAAGGCCGTCATGCAGTATAGCCTGAGCAAGCCGTCTTATTTTGAAATTCACGTCTGAGGAAAAATCAGCCATGTTACACTGAAGTAAACTTTCAGGAGTTTTTGGACTATCAAAACTTGACTTGAAAAATGTGTGTGGCGCTCCTGATATCTGCAAAAGAACGAAGGTCCAGGCCTTCAGAGTCCTGGGGCTTCCTGTCTTGTTATATGGTTACGAGACATGGACGCTATCCAGTGACCTGAGATGAACACTGGACTCCTTCATGTACTGTGTCTCTTTGGAGAATCCTTGGGTACCGCTGGTTTGACTTTGTGTTGCTCATGGAGTCCCGAATGAGGCACACAAGCTGCATTGTGAGGGAGCGTCAGTTACAGCACTACGGCCATGTGGCGCGATTCCCCGAGGGTGATCTGGCTCGCAGGACCCTCATTGTTGGGGACCCGAGTGGCTGGACCAGGCCAAGGGGTCGCCCACATAACACCTGGCTGTGGCAGATAGAGCGTCATTTCCGAAGGGTGGGACTGGACCGTGTGTCTGCCTGGGGGGGTTGCCAACTGGGATCCCGATCTGTTTCACCATGTGCTGGATGTGGCAACGTGCTGTACCAGCGCATGCTCCTCAACCTGACCTGAAAACTCGACTTGATGTTTTTTTAGAAGAATGAAGAGGATAGGACCAGCAAGCTTTGTTGGGCTGAATGGCCTGTTCTCATCCTGATAGTTTTGATGTTCTAATGTCCATTCTACAAACTATAGTTGTAACAATCGCCCGATATGGGACGCGATTACTACACTTCACCACCCGAGAGGGAAGTAGATGATATTTGAAGGTTAAAATAGCATTAACATATTCGGTCCTCGGCCCCTTTTCTCCACTAAACGCGCCTTTAAATAACTGGCAAAAAAATCAGAAGGAAGTGGGACTGGTAAATATATTGAAATCCAATTAATACATTTACTTGCCCAGTGCCTGAGTGTTCATTTGTGAACCCCTTTCCCCAGACACAGACATAAAGAGAAAAAAAAATCTCAGAGAAAACACAAAGAAAGATGTAACGTAGTCCATAAGCACGGCGAAGAATCCTGCAGTACGGTTCCTACTGCAGGATGGAGTGAGGAAAACAAAACAGTCCTCCGGCAAAAATGGCTTACTGGCTGGCAATCCCAAAGAAACTCAATCACGAGTCCGACTCACCAAACGGGAGCACCCAGAGAACACCAGCCACTGGCCTCTTCTCGGGTATTCGTCACACTGATTCAACTTCGGGGTGGCCACCCACAAATAGCAGACGTCCCAAGGTGAGGCTAATACAGTGGAGCACTTTAAAAATCTGCTGAAAACACATTACTTTAACATGGCTTTCTCATAACTTCACCTTAATTTAATCCTGATGCTCTGTATATTCAATTAATTATCATTATTATTCATGGTGGCTCTAAAACCCATACCGACCCCTACTCTCTCTTCTGTTCTTTTCCCAGTTTTCTGTAGTGGCGATCTGCACCACCACCTCCACCTAATCAAAGCACTGTGATGTCCTATATTGATGAATTAAAAGCCAGAAGTCTACATGACCACCATCATCAAGTCCTTCCATGAGAACCCTAAATACAAAGAGGACTGTTTCATTTATGTTAGGTAGAATGCCCAGAGGGGACTGGGTGGTCTCGTGGTCTGGAACCCCTGCAGATTTTATTTTTTTCTCTCCAGCCGTCTGGAGTTTTTTTTTTTTCTGTCCTCCCTGACCATCGGACCTTACTCTTATTCTATGTTAATCAGTGTTGTCTTATTTTAATTCTTACTTTGTCTTTTATTTATCTTTTCTTCATCATGTAAAGCACTTTGAGCTACATTATTTGTATGGAAATGTGCTATAGAAATAAATATTGTTGTTGTTGTTGATCCTGAAGATTCTTAAAGCGCAGATAGTCGCCTCCTTGCCTTCTGCCTTTTCCTTTAATCCCCCTCTCCTCGATCCGCCATTCCCCTTAAAAAGAAAAGTTTCCCGCCAAAACATCCTTTCCCGGCTTGGTTGTTACAGTAATGTGACGCCGGCCTGGCAGCTGGAATATTTATTGGGTGGGATCTTCCCAGTACTTGGTCGTCCAGAAAAGTGCCAGAAGGGCTATTCATACACACCCTCCCAGCCACATTACAGTCATATAGAAAAGTTATTCTCTTATTTCTTTGGATTTTTCTTTTTCATTGGCTGAGCTTTCAAAGTAGCAACTTCCTTTTAATATCTGACACTCCTTATGGAAACAGTAGTATTTCAGCAGTGACATTAAGTTTATTGGATTAACAGAAAATATGCAATATGCATCATAACAAAATTAGAGAGGTGCATAAATGTGGGCACCCCAACAGAGATATGACATCAATACTTAGTTGAGCCTCCTTTTGCTCCTTTGAGCCTCTCGACGCTGTCCTCCTGTAGCCTGTGATGAGTGTCTGGATTCTGGATGGAGGTATTTCTAACCCCATTCTTTCATACAAAATCTCTCCAGTTCAGTTCAATTTGATGGACAGCTTGCTTCAAATCATCCCATAGATTTTCGATGATATTCAAGTCAGCGGACTGTGACGGCCATTCCAGAACATTGTACTTTTCCGTCTGCACGAATGCCTTTGTAGATTTCGAATTGTGTTTTGGGTCATCGTCTTGTTGGAATATCCAACCCCTGCGTAACTTCAACTTTGTGACTGATGCTTGAACCACCTCCACCTACTCAAAGCTTCATGATGCTCCAACAATGATGAATGGACTAAAAGGCAGAATTCTACGTGACCATCATCATCAAGCCTTTCCGTGAGAACCCTAAATCCAAAGAGGACTGTTTCATTTATGTTAGGTAGAATGCCCAGTGGGGACTGGGCGGTCTCATGGTCTGGAATCCCTACAGATTTTATTTTTTTTTCTCCAGCCGTCTGGAGTTTTTATTTTGTTTTTTCTGTCCCCCCTGGCCATTGGACCTTACTCTTATTCGATGTTAATTAATGCTGATTTATTTTGTTTTCATATTGTGTTTATTTTTCTATTCTTTATTATGTAAAGCACTTTGAGCTACTGTTTGTATGAATATGTGCTATATAAATAAATGTTGTTGTTGTTGTTGTTGTTGAACATTATCCTGAAGAATTTGATACTGAATTGAATTCATCCAACCCTCGACTTTAACAAGGGCCCCAGTCCCTGAACAGGCCACACAGCCCCACGGCATGAGGGAACCTCCACCACATTTGACAGGAGGTAGCAGGTGTTTTTCTTGGAATACGGTGTTCTTCTTCCACCATGCAAAGCACAATTTGTTCTGACCAAATAACTCCATTTTTGTCTCATCAGTCCAAAGCACTTTGTTCCCAAATGAATCTGGCTTGTCTAAATGAGCATTGGCATACAACAAGCGACTCTGTTTGTGGCGTGAGTGCAGAAAGGGCTTCTTTCTCATCGCCCTGCCATACAGATGTTCTTTGTGCAAATTGTGCTGAATTGTAGAACGATGTACAGATACACCATCTGCAGCGAGATGTTCTTGCAGGTCTTTGGAGGTGATCTGTGGGTTGTCTGTAGCCATTCTCACAATCCTGCTCATATGCCGCTCCTGTATTTTTCTTGGCCTGCCAGACCTGCTGGGTTTAACAGCAACTGTGCCTGTGGCCTTCCATTTCCTGATTCCATTCCTTACAGTTGAAACTGACAGTTTAAACCTCGGAGATGGCTTTTTGTAGCCTTCCCCTAAACCAGGAGACTCAACAATCTTTGCTTTCAGATCTTTTGAGAGTTGCTTTGATGATCCCATGCTGTCTGTCACTCTTCAGAGGAGAGTCAAAGGGAAGGAAGCACAACTTACAATTGACCACCTTAAATACCTTCTACCACTCATGATTGGACACTCCTGTCTATGAAGTTCAAGGCTTAACGAGCTCATCCAACCAAGTAATCAGCATTGAGCAGTGACAGGCATTCAAATCAGCACAATGACAAGGGGACCCACATTTGTGCACAGCCAGTTTTTCACGTTTGATTTAATTTCATACAACTAAATACTGTACTGCGTCACTAAAAATCTTTGTTCGGAAAACACCGCAGTACTCAGATGTTCCTAGGAAATGAAAGACATACCACTGTTATCTTTTTGTCGAAAGGAGAGTAAATTATTATGGAGGCTGAGAGGGGTTCCCAAACTTTTTCATAAGACTGTATATGGTGACGGACAGTCCAGAAAAGGCAACCCGCCTGACAAGTAATGCAGCCTTGCTACATAGTAATATCTCCGTTAAAAAAGTTGAAACTACTCCATCAAGGTATCTGAATCACAAGAGTATAAGCAAGTATGAGTATACCGGGGCAGTGAGATGTGGGGGGGGGTCGGGTTCACAGAAATACCCGAATTGTTAAAAATAATAAAACACTTTATTATACAATATACTGAGGTTC
The DNA here is from genome assembly GCA_026402145.1 of Polypterus bichir lapradei. Classification (NCBI taxonomy): domain Eukaryota; kingdom Metazoa; phylum Chordata; class Cladistia; order Polypteriformes; family Polypteridae; genus Polypterus; species Polypterus bichir. The sequence goes on along the minus strand of JANRMT010062816.1, from coordinate 14,292,692 downwards.
TAGAAGTGAGCCTCTCTTCCTGAGGTACAAGAAGGGGTGCAACAGGAGCAAAACACGTGACAAGGCGAGAGAACCACAGCACGTGAACACACAAGTACACTCCGCTGCTGCCCATAGATCAGCCCCGGCCCAGCGTCCAAATGCTGTGGAAACAACCAGGTTACGGGTTACGTGTCACCAACGTCCAGCCCTGTCCCAGCGTCCAGTGTGGTGTACTCAGATTGACTGCATAGACGACTGGATGTTAGTAATAGTGGCACACATTTAAAAAAAATCCCAAACTCTTCATACGCCCGAGTTTTCCTAAAGCGGGAAAAAGTCTTATTTTACACGACGGACTGAGTAAAGCATTGTGTGTATTTGCAGAATCCATTTGTTTTCTGCGTTATTGTTGTACTCACCTACAATGCTGTCCCAGCGCTTCTTACATTCCTGGTAACATTTTCTGGGCTCCTTTTTTGTTTCCGTGTCTAGACCCTCCTGCGATTTTTTTCTGCTGGATTTCTAACACGGTAGAAAATCTTGTTCCCTTCAGTCTCAATTTTAATTACGGGAACAAAAAGATATCAGAGAGAGCAAGAATCAGGTAAGTCTTGGAGCTGCAAAGGAAAAAGGACGCCGTTTTTGGTCAAAATCTCTTTGGCCAACAACGCGGTGTGTGCAGGTGTGCAGTCATGGTACAAAATGAAGTTTCGTGTGGGTCTTTTCCGGATTCTTTTCCACAGTCGGCTCAGCAGTTCAGTGTAATGTTGTTTATTAACAGTCTGTTCATGGGGAACAAACTCTTTATTAACAAATTCTTCAATTTGCAAAAACACAAGCATCATTGTTTTGATGTTCGATATGACCTGATGTGCTTTTGTCGACTTGGAGAAAAACAAAAATCGCCGATGTCACTCACACGATTGCAAAATAAACATTAGAAATATGCGCTCAATCAATTCAGCATAGTGCCACTCGGCAGATGGATTAAAAAGGCTGTAGGCCTATAATACGAAGCGGCCTACTCGGTAACAACATCCTACTCTTATGCTTTTGACCAATTCCATTAATTTTTGTCCCCCACTTCCCTATTTAAGTTTCCCCTCACAACAGATAACGAAATGTACTATATGACATATAATGGAAAGTGCTGTGCATATATATAGTGTAAGGAGGACGGTATATAGCACCCGACCCAACACAGATTCACATGGGAGGCACGGGTAAAATACATAAACTGTTTATTATTCTTCAGCTGGATGGCACGTCTTCCCCATAATCCCTCCAACCACAACACAGTCCCAAGCACAGTACAGTAACACCAAGCACTTATCCTCATCTCCTCCACCACCACTCCTCCTCAGCAAGCTTTGTCCTCCTTCCACCCGACTCTGGCCGCTGAGTGGTGGTTGCTGGCTCCCTTTTAATTGGGTACCCGGCTGCACTTACGGGTAAGACGAAACCAGTGCCCAAAAGGGGCCAGAAGCTCCTGCTGCAGCACCCCCTGGCGGCTCCTGCAGAACCCCACAGAGCTGCACAGAACTCCAACCCCCATGAAGCCCTGGGGGAGTCCGAGGCACCGCTGCAACCCAGGGAGGCTCCCATCTAGCATCCAGGGGGAGATACTGGGCTTCCCACCCTTGTCCCCTTGGCAGATGTGGTGAAGGGACATCCTGGCCAGGCATGGGCCCCGGCCATCCGTCACAACAGATATGAGAAGATTTCCTTCACACACCCATTTTGAGAGTTATTTGTTAACGGTGGCCATGCCATAGCCACATAAGGTCAACAGGAAGTGTGCTGCCAAGTTGAAGGTATGAACATTTGCATTCATTCTTTGTTGTTACTGAGTTCCTAGTTATGAATTATTTTTAAGTATAATTTACAAATTGCTTCTGGTTATGTGTTCTTATTATTTTTGGTTATCGATGTTCCTGTTCTGTTTCCATAATCATAACAACCTGTACAGTTAATGTGACAACGTGAGAAAAGATCACTAAAATGATGAAACATAAAACTCAACACATAGAAACAATGAGTGTATTTTAATAACTTTTATTTGCATTATGCATTACTGACTACAACGCCAGAATCCACAAATAGATTATTTGTACAAATAATAATTCTGTTTTAGATAAATATAGAAATGTAGCACAAGTTAAATAACTCTTTAATTGGATAATCTTAAGAAAAAAAATAAAAAAGAAAATGAAAATTTGACCAAGTCCTTCAAATGCTAAAATGAATATTTTAAAACTGGTCTCTACATTCATGGGGTAAAGGGAGTAGCCGTCCCATCCACTACTGAGCACCAGGACTTTCTGAAGAGATCCTCTGTGGTGTGCATTTAGAGACATTGACAGATTTTTCACTTCACCACTCACCAAGTGCCACTCTCACCCCATGTCACATACTGTATAACCTGTTAATGACGGATTGGGTTTACCTTATGCTGACACTGAATTGGATTAAGCAAGTCTGGGTAGTGTCATGTCATGTGATGTCACTTCTTACTTCTCACTTTGAATTTGCTTGTGTTTTCGTCTGGAGGGCAATTGGTAAAGGGAAATGAGCCGTCATTGTGCAATGTACCCTCTTTTGATGAATTATGTCAATAATATTCAAAACTGCTGTGAACACATCTAGTGTGATTATTCTGTGAATTAGCCTTTAAAAAGCAGTTATATTTGGTCTATAGTTTAATAAACCAATGGTTTGACCTTGATGGATTATTGATGTACAACCCCTTTTGCTGTCCCACCAACTCCTTAGTTTAAAAAAACAAGCCTGGGAGCAACATGAGATAAATGAGGACTGACGAGTGAAAAGAACAAATGACAAGTGGTCACCGATAAGCAAGAAATGACCAGTGAAAAGTGATGAAGTGGCAAAGGACAGAATAGAAATCATGATGGATAAGTGAACACTGAGGAGCAGAGAGTGAGAAGAGCAAAAAAATGTATGTGATGAATGACGGGTGAGAAGTGACAAGGGACCAATGAGAAGCCATGAGTGAGAAATTAAAAATATGAAGAGTTGAGTGGAAAAGGAGAAAAATTAAATTAATGACAAGTAAAAGAGAGAAATATTAAACTTGAAGCAAAAAATGGCCAATGTTTAGTGAAAAGCAATGAACGATGAATGAACTGGGACAAGTCAGAAGTGAAAAATTTGAAGTGAAGAGATATGATGAACAAAAAGAGACAAGAGACTAATGAGAAACAAAAGGTGATGAGTGAGGAAAAACAAGTGATGATCGTGAAGTAACGAATCTGTAGTGATGAGCGACAAGTAAGAAGTGTTTAATGAGAAGCAATGAATAATGAGGGACAAGTGAGAAACGAGATGCAACAAGTAATGGGTTATAATTGAGAAAAACAGAGACAATCAGGTGAAAAAATATTAAATTTGAAGTGATAAATGAAAAGTGTCCAATGTTTCAGGAGAAGCAATAAATGATGAAGATGAGTATGACATGACAAGTCAGAACTGAAAAATCAGAAGTAATTGTAACAGTTGACTAGTGAGAAATGACAGGATTAAAGCATTGAGCGACAAGTAAAAAGTGCTTAGTGAGAAGTAATGAATGGTGAGTAGTAAGTAAGAATTGACAAACACGAAATGCTAAATTTGAAGTGGTGAGAGACAAGAGAGAAGTGATGAGTGAAAAGAGACAATTGACTAGTGAGAAAAGACAATTAATGAATGAGAACTGACAAATTTGAAGTGATGAGTGACAAGTGAGAAGTGAGAAGCAATAAAGTGACGAGTGAGAAGTGCAACATTTGAAGTGATGTGTGGCAAGTGAGAAGAGATGAGTGAAAGGAGACAAGTGATTGGTGAGAAACAATTAAGTGATGAGCGAGAAGTGACAAGTATGAATCGGTGAGTGATGACAAAGGACACGTAACATGGGGTAATACCGATGCTTGATGAGGGAGAAGTCAGATTGACAATGTGATGAGTGAAGAGTCAAGCAACAAGTGAGAAATGACAAGAGTTGAGTATCAAGTCACAGAATTATAGCAATGAGCAATAAAAAGTGTTTAGTGAGAAGCAATAAATGCTAGATAGTGAGAGAGAAATGACAAGAAACAAGTGACAAATGACAGGTAAGAAGTGAGGAGTGAAAGGAGACAAGCGATTAGTGAGAAAGAGTAAGTGATGAGTACGAGGAGACCCATTTGAAGTGGCAAGTGACCAGAGAGGAGTGTTTACTGAGAGGCAATGAATAATGAGTGACAGCTGAGAAATGAAATGCAACAAGTAATGAGAGACAAGTGAGAAACATTGAGTGATAGCTAAGAAATGGTAAGTAAGAGTGAGAAGTATGTAATTTACGTAGGAAACTTGACCAATGCTTAGCGAGACGCAATGAATGGTGAGTAAGAAGTGGTACATTTGAAGTGAGAAGTGATGAGCGAAAAGAGATAAGCAATTAGTGAGAAACAATGAAGTGATGAGTGAGAAGAGACAAGTTTGAACTGGTGAGTGACATGTGACAAACGACAAAGGATACGTAACATGGGGTAATACTGATGCTTGGCGATTGCAGAAGTAAAACTGACAATGTGCCAATACAATAGACTCGTATCCAGTTGAAATCAACATACATGATTTACCCGCAGCTCAGGATTTTAAACATACTGATACAATAACCTCAAAATAAAAAGTCAGTAGTCGCTTGCTCACATAACTCTTAGAAATCTACCACTTTAATACCTGCATTTTCTGAACGCTTTTAGCATAAGTGTGGCAGTTTAGCCTCGCCGTCTGAGTTACCCTTCATAATAAAAATGGGCACACTTTGAGTTGCAAATTTAGTTTGTAAAACGAGGAAATACATTTTGTTTCTACACCACAAAGGAACAAATAAAATGCACAGGGACAGTGGATGGGAGAGAATAGGTTTGGATAACATCCAAGGAGGTTCAGTGCATGCTTCAGATTTCTAGCACAACACCACAACTGGCATTGTACCCAACATTCTGTGGCAGAGAAAACGATTTTCTGAGGTGAAGGCTCATGGCATACCTTCAGAACCCAGCAAGTGGTTATTTAGGTGCACAAGCTTTAGCCAGGAATTCCAGTTTCTCTCAAGCAGACCGGAGTCATCAGACACACTATACATATACATATATATCTATTTATCAGGACTATTCAGCTTGATCCATGCAGACTCACTTCATCAGAGAATAATGAGGATCATGGCAGGCGTGGCAGTCCGGTGGTCAGTGCTGTACCCCTCACAGCTCTATTGGGTGAGTTCTTGCTGGGTCTGTGTGGGTTCTTCTCTAGTTTGCCTTCCACATTTGACGTGTTTTAGGAGAATTACTGAATCTCAATTGTCCCAGTGTGAGTGAATGTGCCTTGTGATGGCCTGGTGTCCCATGCAGAGTGGCATCTGATGCTGATAAAATAAACTTCAGTGAAAAACTCCAACCCAGTATGGAAAAAGAAGGCTCAGGAAGTATAAGAATAAAGGATAAATTGGGAGCCCTTGCTTAGAATGAACTCTCCTTTTGCCTTTTTCCATACCCACTTCATAAATTCTGAAATAACCTTCAATAAGAATCTTGCCTAAGCTTTTTATGATTGTGCACATTGTCTTATGTGAATTAAAAGAAGGTAATGAAAGGAAAATAAATGTTAAAAAAAAAAATGGGGGTGAGACACAGGGGTGCACTTTTCGACTTGTGTGGCATAATAAAGAAAAAGGCATAGTCTTCATCTTTCTCACTTCTCCTCCTCCTCCTCATCACAATGTGAGACGGGAGGAGGCACACTCCATCTGTACCCTTGCTCTGTCTCATTTATCTTGGCTGCTTCACTGTTCTAACCCTGGTTGGACTGGACCTCCAGAAGGTGCCATGTCTGCCTCATCTACAGCCACACGTGTGCAGCTTCTGTCACCGCCAGTACATCCGAACAGTTCTGTACATGGGGACGGTTTATTTAAAACCATTAATGTCTCTTTGTGTTTGAAGCTACTGATGTAAATGTACACTATATGTGTTCGTGGGAACAGGCTAAACTAGGTTTTGTTATATATGGGGGAAATGTATGAGGTAGTCCAGAAATGACTTAACCATATGTCAATTTTTTTTCTTTTAGTTTGTGCCTAGGAGTGTAACTTGAGGGTCTACTGTACTGCCTGCCAATCAATCTGTTAATTAAGCCTTCTCAATTCAGTGGCAGGAGCATGGGGGGGTCAAAACCTGATCGGATGACAAAGAAGGGGGGCAACTCTTTAAGACACGTCATCCCACCCTGGGTGCATTCAATAATTTAGAGCCACTACATAACTTAACTAACTGGGATGTGAAGAGAAATTCTGGCCCAAACACAGACAGGGCAGCAAATGGCACATAGCAAGTGACCGGACGGAGATATGAACACAGTCCCCTAGAGCCGTGGTGGGGGGCAGCAACACTAAACTCCCACCAGTTAACTACTTCAGCCGAAATAAGGGAACCTCTGTGAAGTAACTCTGCAACACAAATGAGATTTGGAAAATCTCAGCTGAATAGCCTTGTCTTACATAAATAGAAATTAATAAAACACACACATATATACAGTACATATACATACATATATACATAGAATTGATATGTGTACATATATAATAAACACACATACACAAATAGAATTGATATGTGTACATATATAATAAACACACATACACAAATAAACATACATACATACAAACATGTGTGCATGTGTATATATTATATATATATATGCAACTGAAGAGGGCACCGTGGCGCATGTTTGCCAACTTGCAGACCAACCACAAGTGTTACCTGGTAGGTAACCACCCATACAGTCAGATTGTGATTCAGACTACGAATGCCATGAATATATTATATATATATATATATATACACACACACACACACACATACATACACATCCATACAGTATACTAGTATTCATTCACACACACACACACACAGAGTATATATGTACATACTTACATAAATACATACATATATGTGTTTGCAAACTTAGATTATCCAATTCAGGGTTGCTGATAACTTTTTATAAATATTGTTGCATGTCAATGCATAAGGAGCACCCAGACAATGCCACGAAATGAAACCCACCTTCTGGGGAAACGCGCTCACTAACAGCCTCGATTCTTTCACCTACACACCAGAGTCACATGATGACTACTGACATCACTTTCAGTGTGACCTTGAAGACTCCACCTCTTCCACCTTGCAGGCAATTTAAAGAATGATGTCACTGGGAGAGGAAGTTTTCTAGAACCAATTCAAAAGAGGGTGGAGCTCCACTGCGCAAAGCATTTTTTTATCTCTTTTGCCTGAGAGATGTCAACATCCTCAGTCGTTTGCTTCTCCAAATTTCATCACTTGAAAGCTTTGATTGGAAAGCATAAGTCAAGTCAAATTGATTCAATTTAATTTTAGTTTCAGGTAAGTGTTTGGTATTTGACTCATTGTTTTCTGAAATTCGGCCAAGATTTTTCATTGTTTTGTGCATCACCAGTAACAACATTCTTAGGAGAGAATGCCATATACAGTATACTATATGCGACGGCCAAAACCCTGAATTGAACATGTTTATACTGTATTTAGACAGCCAATATATTCTGTGCTGTACTATATAATATAATATAATATAATATAATATAATATAATATAATATATACACACACACATAAACATAAAGTTTGCATACATATGCTGTAAATTTATAGTATATATACAGTATATGTATACTGTGTGTGTGTGTGTGTGTGTGTGTAGCTCAGTGTTGTCAGGTCTGCGGTTTTCTCACCCAGCTGAGCTAATTTGATCATCGTCTGCAGGAAAAAACGGGCTTTCACAGGTTGTGGCTTTTTGGGCTAACTATTCAAAAACAGTATGCAATTTTGGGCTATTTTTCAACCCCCTTACATCGCATTTTGACCACATTTTTCATCTATCTGGCACTCCTTCCACTGCTTTTTCTACTTGTGTATGTTCTTAACATTGCAAAATCCCCCCCCCCCCCCATGTTTTGTGTGATGGTATTTACCCATTCTATCACTCTGAAATCTCTCATATCCCCAGGATTTGTTGTTATGTACCGAACCCAGTTGCTCTCACACCCCCAATCCCGATTTCCAGTGTGTCATTTTGTCTAGCTCCGGTATTGGGCTATTTATTTAAGCTGTCCTTGGGCTATACATTTTTTAAGGACCTGGCAACCCCGATCCTTCCATTTGCTTAACCCACTTATCTTAAGCAGGGTAATGGTGTGTGTGTGCGTGTGTCTGTATCACACACAGACACACACACATACTGCGTGGGCACAAGTAGGTTTACAGTTGTGTGTATGGAAAAGACATGCAGGTTATGCTTATCACAATAGTTTTATTAACTCAATATCTTCATTAACTTTATTAACTCAAAAGAATGTCAAAATGGCACTGTACACTTGGGTACAATCTCGTAAGTCCTTCAATTGCTGGCTTCACATACTCACAATTGTAAACCCCTGGGTGTGTGCTTGGTGTGTTGGTGTGTGTGTGTGTGTGTGCCCTGCGGTGGGCTGGCGCCCTGCCCAGGGTTTATTTCCTGCCTTGTGCCCTGTGTTGGCTGGGATTGGCTCCAGCAGACCCCCGTGACCCTGTGTTAGGATATAGTGGGTTGGATGATGGATGGATATACAGTCACACACATATATTGAATTATTACATTATATCACATTTTATAATATATTATATTATATATATATATATATATATATATATATATATATATATATATATATATATATATATATATAGTCACACACACATATTACATTATTATCTCACATATTATATTATATTTTACATATATATATATACAGTATATATATACACATACAGTATATACACAGTCACACACATATATTGTATTATTATATTATATCACATATATTATAATTATTTTTATATACATATATATATACACACACAGGGTGTGTCAAAATTAACACTAATGGTACTGCTATGTATACAGTTTTTGTGGACAATTTATATGCCATGTATGGTACGTGTGTTGAACGTGATGGCGAACAGATTGAGACATTCCTGTAAATCATCTTGCACGTATGAAGTATGTTTTGTGAATAATTTGCTTCCACAGTTTAAATGTTAACATAATTTTGACTCACCCTGTGTATATATATATATATATATATATATATATATATATATATATGAGAGAGAGAGAGAGAGACACACACATATATTATATACAGCATATATACATCCATACACACACACACACATATACATATTCTCGCACAACAAACATCAATACATTCAGTAATATATCCACACACTCAGATACAGGTAAATGCAGTGTAATACTTAAATACTTAATTGAAAATTAAACATGGAAATACTGCAAATGCACCAGGAGGGCACAATTTCAGTGAAGACACTGTGATTTACATAATCTTAAAACAGATCTATCCAGGTCACAGGGATGCTAAATAAAACGCGTTTATGCTCGGTAAGCAAACACTGTCCTTCAGTATTTCAATAAATGCTACTATTAAGACTTGACTGTCTTTCCCTAAACTTGCTCACACAGTGACCCGCCAGAACAAACTCCTAAACTTCTCTTCACAAATGAGTGGTGTGACCCCCTCAAGATGGCTCTTTTGATGGACAAGATGATTTTTCCTCACACAAAATGCTTTTTTTGTGATAGGCTGACGTGTTCCGTTAGTCCGCTCATTTTCAGCTCTGTTCAGTCCAAGTCACGGTCACACCGGAAGCGGGATTCAGCAGGTGTAAAGGCAGGAACCTCTGGTCCTCGATGTTCCTTTTGTGGACAAAATGTAAACCACTTTTGAATTATGTCGATAAAATGAATTTTGTATGACCTGTGTGATTAACCCCTAGTGCTCTCATGTGACTAATCTCTGGCCTCCATGACCAAAGTAATGGGCAGTGTAGGTCTGGTAGACAAATGCATAGATGGACAGGTTGAAATAAATAAGCCCAGAATTATGAAATGATACAGCATGCATGCATGCAGCTGGATGACAAATTGGACTGGACTGCCAATACTGATGCTCTATGTAAGAAAGGTCAGAGCAGACTATACTTTCTGAGAAGGTTGGCATCGTTCAACATCTGCAGTAAGATGCTGCAGATGTTCTACCAGACGGTTGTGGTGAGTGCCCTCTTCTACGCGGTGGTGTGCTGGGGTGGCAGCATAAAGATGAAAGACGCCTCACGCCTGGACAAACTTGTTAAGAAGGCAGGCTCTATTGTAGGAGTAAAGTTGGACAGTTTAACATCTGTGGCAGAGCAACGGGCACTAAGCAAACTCCTGTCAATCATGAAGAATCCACTGCATCCACTGAACAGTGTCATCTCCAGGCAGAGGAGTAGCTTCAGTGACAGACTTTTGTCACTGTCCTGCTCCACTGACAGACTGAGGAGATCGTTCCTCCCCCACACTATGCGACTCTTCAATTCCACCCGGGGGAGTAAATGCTAACTTTTTTTTTTCATTTTTATTACTATTTAATTTAATATTGTTTCTTTATCAGTATGCTGCTGCTGGATTATGTGAATTTCCCCTTGGGATTAATAAAGTATCTATCTATCTATCTATCTATCTATCTATCTAGCATTGCTATTCTCACAGTGGGTTTACCTCACAGATCCATCATGCCGACTTGACTGACGTGTCCATTCACTATCTATGTGGAGTTTGCATGTTCTCTTTGACTCCACATGGGGTTTTTCTCCCAAAGCCACATGTCATGTTTCAAATCGACCCTGTGAGGACTTTGCAGAGGTCCAGAGTTGGTTCCTGTCTTACATCTGATGCTCCAGCTCCTTTGTAAGCCCTTAATCGACTAAACAGTTTTGAGACTCTTATGCTACGTTATGTATTATTATCTTGTCAGCTAAATGCCCTTAGAAAGGCAAACTGATGTGACCGGCATGGTGCACACGGTACCTCATCCTTGTGTTCCCAACACGATTCTGGTCAAACGATGACAATCCACATTGAGGCCGTCCTCGATGACATCTTTTGTTGGCAGAGGTATAACTAGCAGTGCCTTCTACGTCTAGTAAGGCCGAGATTTGCCCAGAGAGACTTCTTTCGCTACACTGATGGCTTTTAAACACATTTTGCACAGGATGGTGGAGCTCACTGCCATCCCATCATCGTGAACACTTGTGCTGCTCCACAGTTTTTTCGAAACGTACTCCACGGCGCTCCTTAAAACAAATGACGCCTTGGCCGGTTCATGTTACACCGGCAGAGCCAGAGACCCCCCAACAGGAGTGTGAGATGGGCATCAAGAATGAATGTTTAGTTACTTAATGTCTGTTCTTCCATTATTTGCATACAATTAAGATGAATTTGAGAGATTTCTTTTCAAACTTCTTCCACTTTTGTTTTTCTATTATTCTTGATGAAAACAGCAGCGCAAAATCTTCCTTCCAGCTTGTTGATAATAAATACAATTCTAGATTCAGTTTATGAAAAACCAAAAAAAACAAAAAGTTAAATAATTCCTCCAACAAATGCTGTCAGTATGAAAAAGAAAACGGATTTAGGGAAATAAGCCAGAAGACGGCTTGGCCTTTCTTCACGTTCACTAAAAATAGTCTCTTCTCCGTGAATCTTCACATATGAATGAAGGGTTATACTGTCCTGGGTAAATGCAAGAATGACGAGAGCCCGGCAGTCCGCTGTAGGGGAAGAGTCCGCTTTGGTCCAGCTCATGGTTCCTTAGGCCGGGCTGCATTAAGAAAAGAAAAGAAAAGAAAATAGTCATTTTCAAACCAGCTATATCCTAACACAGGGTCACGGGGGTCTGCTGGTGCCAATCCCAGCCAACACAGGGAGCAAGGCAGGAACAAATCCCCAGGCAGGGCGCCAGCCCACCGCAGGGCACACACACACACCAAGCACACACTAGGCACAATTTAGGATCGCCAATACAAACAGTCTTTAAACAAGTTAGACAATGTAAACATGACATGCAGCTGCTAGAATCTTAACTAGGAAAAGAAAATCCGAGCACATCACCCCAGTTTTGGTGTCACTACACTGGTTACCGGTGCCATTTAGAATACTGCTGGTGGTTTACAAAGCCTTCAATAATCTTCTCCGTCTTATATCTCTGAATGTCTTTCACCTTACACTCCAAATCGTAACCTTAGATCTTCAAATGAGGGTCTGCTGAGAATTCCAAGAGCTAAACTTACAAGAAGTGGTGAGGCAGGCAGCCTTCTGCTGTTAGGCACCTCAAATCTGGAATAGCTGACTGAAAGAAATTCGCCAGGCTAATACGGTGGAGCGCTTTAAAAAACTGCAAAAAACACAATACTTTAACATGTCTTTCTCATAACTTCATTTTAGTTTAATCCTGCTATTCTGTATATGCATTTAATTATAATTTATGGTGGCTCCAAAATCGGTACTAACCCCTACTTTCTTTTCTGTGGTGTCAATCTGTGCCACCACCACCTGATCAGGACACCGTGATGTCCCTACATTGATGGATTCAAGGCCAGAGGTCCACATGACCATCAGCATCAAGTTCTTCCATGTGAAGCCTGAATGCCATGAGGACTGATTGAGATCATTTATGTCAGGTAGAGGGGGCTGGGTGGTCTCGTGGCCTCGGAACCCCTGCAGATTTTGTTTTTTTCTCCAGCCATCTGGAGTTTTTTGTTTTGTTTTTTCTGTCCTCCCTGGCCTTTGGACTTTACTTTTATTTCATGTTAATTAGTATTGCCTAATTTTATTTTTTATACTTTGTCTTTTTTCTCTTTCTTCATTCTGTGAAGCACTTTGAGCTATCATTTGTATGAAAATGTGCTCTAGAAATAAATGTTATTGTTGCTGATGACATATACAGTACAGGCCAAAAGTTTGGCCACACCTCCTCATTCAATGTGCTTTCTTTATTTTCATGACCATTTCCAGCACTCCATCACTCTCCTTCTTGGTCAAATAGCCCTTACACAGCCTGGAGGTGTGTTTGGGGTCATTGTCCTGTTGAAAAATAAATGATCGTCCAACTAACCTGACTTCTGCACAACACAACTGCCGGTCCCAACCCCATTGATAAAGCAAGAAATTCCACTAAATAACCCTGATAAGGCACACCTGTGAAGTGAAAACCATTTCAGTTGACTACCTATTGATAGATAGATAGATAGATAGATAGATAGAATGCCAAGAGTGTGCAAAGCAGTAATCAGAGCAAAGGGGGGCTATTTGGAAGAAACTAGAATATAAAACATGTTTTCAGTTATTTCACCTTTTTTTGTTAAGTACATAACTCCACATGTGTTCATTCATAGTTTTGATGCCTTCAGTCATGAAAATAAAGAAAACACATTGAATGAGGAGGTGTGTCCAAACTTTTGGCCTGTACTGTATACGTGACAATCAGGTGCGGTAAGGGACTTAAATGATATGAAAGTTGCAGTATTTAGATAGATAGATATGAAAGACACTATATAATAGATAGATAGATAGATAGATAGATAGATAGATAGATAGATAGATAGATAGATAGATATGAAATTCACTATATAAGAGACAGACAGACAGATAGACATTAAGTTTAGTATAGTAGGCAAGATAGATAGATAGATAGATAGATAGATAGATAGATAGATAGATAGATAGATAGATAGATAGATAGATATGAAATGCACTATGTAATAGATAGATAGATAGATATGAATGGCACTATATAAGAGACAGACAGACAGATAGACATTAAGTTTAGTATAGTAGGCAAGATAGATAGATAGATAGATAGATAGATAGATATGAAATGCACTATGTAATAGATAGATAGATAGATAGATATGAATGGCACTATATAAGAGACAGACAGACAGATAGACATTAAGTTTAGTATAGTAGGCAGGATAGATAGATAGATAGATAGATAGATAGATAGATAGATAGATAGATAGATAGATAGATAGATAGATAGATAGATGCCAGAATGACTATAAAGGAAGAAAATTTAAAAAGTGTAAGTGTCAAACTGGGTAGACTGGCATCCTGACTTGGATTTTCTGATCACTTGAGTTGCAAGGTACCAGCATTTCTACAATTCAGTTCTAGGTTCACAAATGCCCAAAATGAAACATCTTTCTCAATAAACATGTCAGTCTATTGTTTTTTTGTAAAAGGAAGGCTATTCTGTGGGACAGATTGACAAGAAACTGAAGATTTCATACACAGGGGTCTATGACTGCCTCAAGAGAAGAGGGAGAACTAAATTTAGCTAAGATAAAAAAAGCGGGGGGCGGGGGACACCCATGATGGACCACTGCGTAAGAGAAGAAGGACATCAGTGTGTGTAGAGTGAGAAACAAACACCCACCAGGTCCTCAGTTGGCATTTTGTCATTTTTTTAAACCCAGAACTGAACTTTAGGAATGCCAGTACCTTGCAGCCCAAGTGAACAGAAAATCCAAATCAGGATGCCAGTCTACCCTGTTTGGCACTTACACTTTTTAAATTTTCTTCTTTTATAGTCATTCTGGAATGTGTGTATCTGTCAATCGATCTGTTATATAGTGCCTTTCACGTCTATTTATCTTTCTATTATAGTACTAGGGTGTTGTACTGTGTTAGCCATTATGAATGTAGTAAGTATTATAGCAAAATGACACCTTTTATTGGCTAACTAAAAAGATTACAATATGCAAGCTTTTGAGGCAACTCAGGCTCCTTATCTATGTCCTATACTGTGTAGTGTCTTTTCTATCTATTTATCTATCTCTCACATATACTACCTTTCATGTCTATCTATCTGAGTTTGTTTTAGATTAGATTAGATTAGATGAGATAAAGTTTATTTATCAAAGAGGGGATATTCTGATGCATACAAGAGCAGAAACACAAAAAACAAGAATAAAAACTCACAGGACAAATAATACAGCCAATCAATCAGTCAATCAATCATTCAATATTGTGCAGATTAAAAATGCAAGGTTGAGAGTGTGAGGCAGGTATAACAGACAATAACTTTGTATAATGTTAATGTTTACCCCCCCGGGTGGAATTGAAGAGTCGCATAGTGTGGGGTCTCCTCAGTCTGTCAGTGGAGCAGGATGGTGACAGCAGTCTGTCGCTGAAGCTGCTCCTCTGTCTGGAGATGATCCTGTTCAGTGGATGCAGTGGATTCTCCATGATTGACAGGAGTCCGCTCAGCGCCCGTCGCTCTGCCACGGATGTCAAACTGTCCAGCTCCGTGCCTACAATAGTGCCTGCCTGCTCTATTTCACGTTATTTAAGTCAAATAATAAACTCAGTTTAAACTCGAATGTAAATAAACTCGACTCAGTTGATCAAGCTGTACTGTGGGACAACTTCCTTCCGAAGTTGCTGGATAACATGGCCGGCCTTTACGCCGGTACTGCGAGTGCTCTGCAGAGTGAAGCCTCTGCGTTTTTCTCAGTTGATTCTGGGGTCCGTCTGGGTTGTGTTCTCACATGCTCGCATGGACTGCATGGTTGTGGGGTCCAGCGGCTATGGGGCATCTGTTGGTGAAGAGAAATTCACTGATCCTGACTTTGCTGATGATGCTGAGTTCTTCACGGAGTCGATGGAGGCTCTGATGGGGGCTCTTGAAAGACTGAGTGAGTGGTCTGAGTGTCTGGACTTGCAATAAAAACCAACATCCAGGCCTTTAATGACCTCTTGGGCACGGCCATCAGCAGTGTGTCTGTCTGCGGAGAGAGTGCCGACCTCATCGAGAGGTTTACTTATCTCGGCAGTGACATTCATGTCTCTGGTGACTCTTCATATGAACTCAGTAGACAGATTGGGAGATCATGGGGGGTCATGAGGTCGCCGGAAAGGGGTGTGTGGTACTCCTGATATCGCTGCAAAAGGACAAAAGTCCAAGTCTTTCGAGTCCTGGTGCTTTCTGCTTGTGAGACATGGACGCTATCCAGTGATCTGAGACGAAGACTGGACTCCTTCATGTGTGACTCTTCAGAGAATCCTTGGGTACCGTTGGTCTGACTTTGTGTTGCTCACAGAGTCCCGAATGAGGCACATGACCTGCATTGTGAGGGAGCGTCAGTTAAGGCACTTCGGCCATGTGGCACCATTCTCCGAGGGTGATCCAAACCTCATTGCTGAGGACCTGAGTGACTGGACCAGGCCAAAGGGTCACCCACGTAATACCTGGCTGCAGCAAATAGAGGGTCATTTTTCTGGACGGTGAGACTGGACCGCATGTATACCTGGGGGTTGCCTACTGGAATCCTGAACTGTTTCCTCATGTGGTATAATTACCAGTGTATACTCCCCAACCTAACCTTAAAAACACATTTTTGTCTATTTAAATATTCTTGTAACAGTGAGTCACATTCAAGAACAGCAGCAATAGAATGCTATTCTGTGTGTTAAGCCGATGTCATATTCCGTGACTCTTTGTCGTGGGGTACGTCAGATTTGCCCATTGCAGTCGCTGATTTCATCGCTGCACCATCTCGGATTACACGACTGGTTAGCACAGCCCAGGTCACATTTAATGACCAAGTGCCGACCTCTCAGCACAGTCATGCCAGCCCCTTTTTCAGACAGCCAATAGCGTGCCGCCTTACAGAGCCAACACTTTATAAGGTATTACCAGCTGCATCGGGTTCAGCAGCAATCTCCACCATTAATGTATTTCTTCAGTTCTGTTATGGTGTATGACATATGAGACATCAGAGAGACGAGCTTCACTTCTGTTTTTTTGAGGTCCACGGCCCCTGTGCTGCCTGATGGAACTGGCACTGTACCAGCACCTTACCAAGGGTTAATAGATGTGATGTTAGTCAGTTACTAAAACCATTCAGTCCTGATCAGGGTCACCCTTGCTGGAGCCTATCCCGGCTAGCATAGGACGCAAGGCAGAAACAAACTCTGAACAGGGCGCCGGTCCATCACAGGGCAAACACACATACACACCCTTACACATCAACAACACACTTGGGCCAATTTAGTCAACCTAACCTGCATGTCTTTGGACTGTAGGAGGAAACTGGAGCACCCAGAGGAAACCAACAAAGATATGGGGTGAACATGAAACCTCCACACAGGGAGGACCCGGGAGGCAAAACCTGGTCTCCTTATTGCGAGGCGATAGCAGTGCTGCCACTGCACCACCATGCCACCCATAGCTGTGATGTGCCTAGCCATTTTTATTTATTTTTTTTTCCACTCTGTGTTAGTAAAACTCAAAACATCAAACAGACGAGCTTCTATTCTGTTTGTGAAGACCACAGGCCCCGTGTGGTTTGTAGCTGCTGCATTGACCACCAACAATAGGGTATAGTACTGGAGGGGTCTGCTAATTGCCCTCCCCAATCATCTAGGCTACCGCCACTAAACGGAGCTCATCGCTCACGAGCTGAAAAGATAATTTAGTGAGCAAAACAATGAGAGGTAAACTTACTTACTGAATAATAAATATCGGTCATCTGTAAGAGGTTCTTGGTGCTGCCGTTCTCTTGCATCTCTATTGTCTCTCTGCCCCAATCTGCAGAAATGCGGTTGTTTTTGGGATATTCGGCATAAGGAGACATTTGAAAATCGCCACTTTTGAAGATAAACTTGCTGATGTCATTTTTGTCTTTTCTGGTTATAGGAAACAAAAATGGGGAAAAAAGGTGAGACTTTGCATTAGAGGTAGAAGCTATCTACTGTATCTACTGAGAGACAGATAAAAATGAAAGGCACTATATAACACGGATAGACACTGTAGCTAGATAGATAGACAGATAGGTAGAAATGAAAGCCACAATGATAGATAGATAGATAGATAGATATAGATAGATAGTGCCTTTTATCTATCTATCTATCTAAGAGGCAGACAGATAGATATTAATTTTAGTATAGTAGGCAGGATAGATAGATAAAAGGCACTATATAAGAGGCAGACAGATAGATATTAAGTTTAGTATAGATAGATAGATAGATAGATAGATAGATAGATAGATAGATAGATAAAAGGCACTATATAAGAGGCAGACAGATAGATATTAAGTTTAGTATAGTAGGCAGGATAGATAGATAGATAGATAGATAGATAGATAGATAGATAGATAGATAGATAGATAGATAGATATTAATTTTAGTATAGTAGGCAAAATAGATAGATAGATAGATAGATAGATAGATAGATAGATAGATAGATAGATAGATAGATAGATAGATAGATAGATAAAAGACACTATATAAGAGACAGACAGACAGATAGATATTAAGTATAGTATAGTAGGCAAGATAGATAGATAGATAAAAGGCACTATATAAGAGGCAGACAGATAGATATTAAGTTTAGTATAGATAGATAGATAGATAGATAGATAGATAGATAGATAGATAGATAAAAGACACTATATAAGAGACAGACAGACAGACAGATATTAAGTATAGTATAGTAGGCAAGATAGACAGATAGATAAAAGGCACTATATAAGAGGCAGACAGATAGATATTAAGTTTAGTATAGCAGGCAGGATAGATAGATAGATAGATAGATAGATAGATAGATAGATAGATAGAT
>JANRMT010062816.1:14255158-14273737 GCA_026402145.1 Polypterus bichir lapradei | reverse complement strand
ATAGATAGATAGATAGATAGATAGATAGATAGATAGATAGATAGATATGAAAGGCACTATATAATACATTAATGTTGCTGTCCAATCACTTGTCTAAGATCTTGTGTTTCTGTTTTTGTATGCAACCCTTAACTCAGTGGCAGCCTGCCTGCCTCCCAGTAAGGAGACCGGGGTTGATATCTCGAGTCCTCCCTGTGTGTAGTTTGCATGTTCTCCCCGTGTCTGCGTGGGTTTCATCCCACAGTCCAGAGACATGCAGATTTAGGTGAATTGGTGAGGCTAAGTTGGCCAAAATGTGTGAGTGTTTGGTTGTTTGGGGGGGTGTGAGTGTGAGTGTGTGTTCAGCTTGTAATGTAGTGGCGCCCTGTCCAGGAGTTTGCACCCCCCACTGCCTATTTTCAGGTTAGAAAACGACATGACATGACACTCGGCCATCGGGCATTATATGATGGATAGTTACCCAGAAACTGGACACTGCCAGTTTAAGATTATGACATTATAAATGACATTCTTCTATGAAACTGTAAAATCTTGTACGTGTTATCTAAATTTGATTGCACATTCTTTCTGTGTAATAAAAGCTAAGTGTTGATATGAGAAAAGGCAGAAAGTTACAGATGATATTCACATAAAAGGACTATTGACATACTTCATGGGCAAAGTTCAAAAAACAAGAACATGCCTTGGAATTTGCCCCTGTCTTGCTTCTTAATGCCATGGTGTTTCTATTATGGGATACTCCATTACCTGTATTTTTTTTTTCTTCCGTCTATGGGTCAGAATTTGGACGTGTGCCCCTGACTGTGATGTCAAAACAAGGAAACCCCAAATCACGGTGTCATCGTTTCCACAAATATCCTAACTCTTCCTGTTCAAGGAATAAACCGTCACTTCAGTGGTTCAAGTTTATAGATTTAAAATAGTTGTGCTAATGTAAATTAATAAAAGTGATGTCAACAAGTTTCATTTTATCAAAGCCATTTGACGCAGGATTTTTTAGTTTATATCAAATTTAATGATGGCATAGTGGTTAGCACTGCAACCTCCTAATTTTAGGGGTCTGGGTGTGTGGCGTCCCATCTTGTCACTGTCCGAGTGCCATTTGCACCCTTTCCCATATCTCTTTGCACTGTGTGACTGAGAGCGTGCCCTGTGACACATGGGTGTTCCATAATCCTGCTTTGAGCCCAAAACCGTTCCTGCACCCTGTGACTCTGGACTGGATTTGCAGGACCTACAATTCTCACACCCAGACCCCTGGGTGAATGGACAGAAATATTAAAGTACTAGCCGAAGCCCGCGGTGTACGAATAGGAACGGAAAACAGTGAGAAAGAAATTCAGAAATCAAGAAGAAATAAATACTTCTTGAAAGACGCAGTTGTAAATAGGTGTTTTGGTGGAGACGACAGATAAAGAGTCGAAAGATCTAACCCTAGAAAAAGCCACGAACAACTGACCGTGGCTGAAGACTGCTTGTTAGAATTATTGTGAAGAGTAAACAGCATGTGGGTATGAGGAAGGCAGCGCTTCTGAAATTCGATTACATAAATATAATCAATAAGAACCTCAAAAAGATGTTGTTGTAGAATGTCTCTAAGTAATTCCTAAATCTTAATCCAAAAGATTCGCACTACAATATCAGGTCTATGCTCCGGTCTTTGGGTATCCGACAGTGCATGTAGAATTTCCAGCCAAGCAGGATTACATGTGAAAGTGATAAATAAATGAGGCTGTCCAAATTTCTGTACTATGGCCATGGCATCCTGCTAGTTTTGTTGCATGTATCTTGCACTTCCTGGAAATGTGGATGGTAATATGATCATTTTGTCTACACGTACGTTGTTATTTTCAGCGTTTGCTTGCAGTGCGTCTGATAGTCCTTTGTATTGTTCCACGTGCAGATCTTGTTGATGTAATCTGAGATAGTCGAGACGCGCGCCCTCTGTTTTAACATACGAATCTACGACGTACTGTTGGAATAGTTTGCCGCTGGAGTGCAAAATACTAAATGTATTCCTCATTGCTAATCTGTACGCGTAAAATTGGCATTGAGTAAGCCTTATTCGCTAGGCGGTTCTTTTTCGGGAACATGTTGTAAATCTTTGTGCCAGCCAATGTCTCCGTAAGGGAATAAAAGTGGGTAAACCATTGGATCGCAATTCATATTGAGCGTGGAAATCTTGATCGCAATTCATATTGAACGTGGAGTTGCCTATGGGACAGGTGCAAATGTCCCTGTCGGCAGTTGGTTTGCCATCTTCTCCGATGAAAAGCGCTGCAACATTGGTGTGACATGTCGGGGCATTGTATCATCGTAAATCCTGCCTAGGGTTTTCCTCGAAAAGCATTTGTACAGCTGCTGTTGGATTGGACCGAGCGATTTCATGCATGTGTTTGTATGATTTAGCGAAGAGTTTGATGGTTCTGAGCACGGAATCTAGCTGTAGAAGTAAATTTTCGGTGCATGCAGAGTTTGCTTTATTTTGTAAGCGTACTTCAGAAGCTTGGCAAGAAATGCCGTGTCGGCTGCGTGTGGGCGGGACCGGTTTTGAAGAGGAGCCGCTGGCAGCATCGGGAGGGGTTTGGAAGAGGACGAATAGGAATCGAGAAATGCCGTGTCGGCTGCGTGTGGGCACGACCGGTTTTGAAGAGGAGCCGCTGGCAGCATGGGGAGGGGTTTGGAAGAGGACGAATAGGAATCAAGAAGTGCCGTGTTTGCTGCATGTGGGCGGGACCAGTTTTGAAGAGGAGCCGCTGGCAGCGTTGGGAGGGGTTTGGAAGAGGACGAATAGGAATCGAGAAATGCCGTGTTGGCTGTGTGTGGGTGGAACCGGTTTTGAAGAGGAGCCGCTGGCAGCATGGGGAGGGGTTTGGAAGAGGACGAATAGGAATCGAGAAATGCCGTGTCGGCTGCGTGTGGGCGGGACCGGTTTTGAAGAGGAGCCGCTGGCAGCGTTGGGAGGGGTTTGGAAGAGGACGAATAGGAATCGAGAAATGTCGTGTCGGCTGCGTGTGGGCGGGACCGGTTTTGAAGAGGAGCCGCTGGCAGCGTTGGGAGGGGTTTGGAAGAGGACGAATAGGAATCGAGAAATGCCGTGTCGGCTGCGTGTGGGCGGGACCGGTTTTGAGGTGGAAGCAGGACGAACCAGAAAAGAAATATATAAGAGATAAAAGTTTGCCATTCTGTATTCCTTTCCTGTATGTTGTGTTTTTTATTCTTTTACAATATTTTGTGGTCTGTATGCACATACACAACATGCAGAAAAATGATTTGGGATTTTGTTAAGATAAATAAGATAAACCTTATGCGCACATCAGAGCTATCTATGTAATACCACCCTGGGATGAGCAGGGGTCCTGTCGCTAGGCATTATCACCTCCTTCTGCCTCCACAGCTTTAAGAAGAGGGCAACTGACCCCGCCCCTTCTGGGTGGAGTCCTATAAAGCTATTCTAATGCGTCGTCACTGTTGATTTACAAGCTTTATTACATAAGACCAAAGAATTGCGTTTATTGATCTTTTGTTACATGGCAGTGTCTAATAAATTTCTATACATTGGCCCGTACTCTCAAGTGCTACTCAAATCATTACATAACCACCTCCCAAGGAACTTAGAACTTCGTATGAAGACGCTATTGACTTACCGGCAGCAGGTGACTATTAGCGCAATTGCCATCATCAACAGCAGACCACCTCCTGCAGCTGCGACCACCACCATGATAAACTTGTATGCTATGAAAAGAGAGATCAAGGTTATTACTGCCATTTATTGCTGTTGTATTACAAGTAATACAAAGATAAAAGCTTCAGTCACAATAATCAGTAACAAACGATTCATGGGCCAAAAAATACACAAATATGGCACGTTGCCATTGGGGATGTCACCATGTCAGGCCATTGGACCGTTACTTTTATTGTATGTTAATTAGTATTCCCTAATTTTATTTCTGTAGTTTGTCTTTTTTCTCTTTCTTCATCCTGTAAAGCACATCATTTGTATGAAAATATGTGACAGAAATAAATGTTGTTGTTGTTGGCCTTGGCTGGAAATAATAAAGAGGAGTGATGGTGAAGATGGAGACAAAGCCAAAGGTAACTTCTGTGGTTTTCTCTAGCTTTTGTTTCTAACCAAACAATAAAGGGGAATTTGCAAAGTGAAAAGAGGTGATTGGCGGGCATCACTACAAAACGACGAGCAACCTGAGGGCAGTGTTAAAGTACAGGATTCATTGTCGGAAAATAACACCAGACAACACATTTTTTAAAATGTTTTGCATCCTGAAAAACATATTTTTTTTGTGGTGAATTTGATAATCAGCTTCGAGAGGAGCACAAATATCATTTCAGATTTGACTCTTATCATGTAAGAATTTGGAGAAACGTGGCATTGACTTGTGTGGAGTTTAGTGTGTTTAACCGCTTAATGGTGCCGAAACCTTGCATCAGTTCCATTGACCTCAAAATGTTTCTCTGCTGATTTTTGCTTTGTACTCCACATCTGATGCTTCTCAGTGTCCAACACCAGTTGGCCAGAGTTTAATTTTGGCCTCAGTTTAATTTTAATTAACTTGACTCAGGCCCCTTAGTTGTTTCCTTTTCCTTAATTAGCTGCCAAACAATAATGAGACACCACATGGCCAGCTCACCTGTGCCCATCACACAATATGTGGAAATAAAGAAAGGTGATGGTCTCAGTAAGGTTGATCTCGCAGGTCACCAAAACATTTTGATGGTGTTCTTAGAAAAAAACAGCTTTGGAAATGTCTGCTGCGGTGGAATGAGAGCAGCAAAAAGCCATGGAATTAAATAACGGGTTTAATTACCAGCAAGAATCAGCTTCTCATTAAGAGATTGGTTGGAGTTTGAAGCCCCAGTTTAGCTGATCATCTGCTGGCTCGTTTCACGTCTCATTTCTGTTTGGTTACCATTTAATGATGAAAAGAATCGATTCAGAGGACTGAATCCTTAAAAACAGGGTTATTAAACAGAAGGGAAAAGAAGTTAATTAGTAGAGAAATTTGGTCACCGATTAGGCAAAGGGTTAGAATGAAAACCTGCAGCCTCTGCAGCCCACCAGGCCTGGAGTTCGACATCCATGGTTTAATGCGGGGGTCTCCAGCTCCAGTCCTGGAGGGCTGCAGCGGCTGCAGGTTTTCATTCCAGCCTTTTTCTTAATTGGTGTTTTGCTGCTAATTAAACTCCTTTTCCTTTCACTTTAATTGACTTGTTTTTAAGATTCGTTTCCCTGAATGTATTCATCATTTCCCTGAATTGCTTCATTTCTTTCCTTAAATGGCACCCAAACAGAAATGAAATGTGAAGTGAGTGGGCCGACAGAAGACCAACTAACTCAGGGCCTCAAATGCCAACCAATTTCACTCCAAGCAGTTGCTTAATTAGGCGCAGAGTCTTGTCGTTAATTAAACCCGCTCTTTAATCCCATGGCTTGTTGCTGCTCTCATTGTGCAATAACATACATTTCCAAAATTGTTGATTTTCTCTTTTCTAAGAGGCACTGGTAAATGTTTTGGGGACCTCAGCAGATCAGCATTCCTGCGACCATCACATTTCTTTATTTTCTGATATTGCATGATGGACGCAGTTTGCTGGTCATGTGTTGGCTCATTTTGTATCTCATTATTGTTTGGCTGCAAATTAAGGAAAAAGAAACAATTATTGGGTCCGAGTCTTCAAGAGCAAGTCAATTAAAATTAATTCAAAAGAAGTTAATTAGCAGCAAAAACAGGTCACTAATTAAGAAAAGGGTTAGAATGAAAACCTGCAGCCACTGCGGCCCTCCAGGATGGGAGTTGGGGACCCCTGGTTTAATGTATTGAGACTCTTTAACACGGCCGTCCCATTTGCAATTCTTGGTACATCCACACCACGGTGTCACTACTGTTCGATCACTACAGAAGTTCCAGTTGTAGTTGATGTAATGTATGCAGACGTATTGTATAATATATGAAAAAAATAATTGTAATTGCAATAAAATGGTACATGATAGGAAAATTTAAAGGTGATTTTTGTGGTAAGCAGGCCAAAATCTTTAAGATACACCGAAAAGAGTTCAGGAAGCAAAATCTTTGTTGTTCATTGTTAATACTGTATATCAGTGAAAGGCAACCTTTTTCGAGTTGCGGCGCACTAAGTCCAAAAATTTTCTTTCGCGGCGCACCTGAGGGACTGCCCATAAATAAAGTCGTGACGACACAATCTATGGACAATCGCCAATAAAAACAGTTAATTTTACAAGTTTGAAAGACATTGTGTTAATAAAGGAATCAAAGGATAAATCTTAAATTGAATTAATGTGAACGTTGAGATTGTTTTTCAGCACATATGAGATTGATGCGAGCAGTACCGCCGCTCCCTATATGCAGAGTACGCAGTCTGCGTAGGGCACCAACTCCCAGGGGGGCACCATCCCAGCTGCTCAAAAAAATCGTTTTTATATATTATAATAATAAATTAATATTAATAATATACATATACAAATAAACAAAAATATAAACGTATATATTGCACTTTACAGTGAACGCAGAGTAGGCTAAGCACACGTGATGACGCGCGCGCCCTCACCTCTGTTACGGCTGCCTATTTGGCCAAAAATGATAATAATTGAACAATATGCCTGGTCCTGGAAAGAGACATCAACAGTCCGGCGCCGAGAAAAGAAAGAAAAAAAAAAAGCCCAAAATGAAGCCCGTGCATCACTTTCAGGTACGTTCATAATCCTGTGAAACTTTATTTTATTCTGTCGACGTTAATAATGTGTTTTAATGTCGGTAATAATTTCACGACTAACGCATCTTTCTTAATATGAATACAAACAGATCTAAATAAACAAAATGACTTAAAATGCATTATATTAAAACACAGAGGCAATTATGATTATTGATTAATAATGACCATATGGTGTCATTAAATAACAGTGTTAAAATACATAATCTAATACAAAATTAACAGTTTACATAACAATTTTAATAGAAATGCCTGAAAAGGGCACCAAAGGCCTGGTAAATGCAGTTGTTACACTTACATGATCTATGGCACAAGAGCGCATGAGTGGTCTGGCAATTGTCAGCATCAACTCTGAATTAGCAAAGGCTTTATCATATGAAGAGCTCATTTACGACTTTGCCTCAAGAAAAAGCAGAAGTGTGCCTTTGTAAATTTTGAACTTTGGAAAGCTCCAGCAGATGACAGTATTGATTTTATTTCAGTTTATTTTTTATTTTATTTATTATAAATGTTTTATTTAAAGTGTAATTTTAGTTTGTATTTTTTGCTGTAGAGCTACAATTGTAATTTATAAATGATACAATTTATTTATGTATTTACTTTTATTTGAATAAAGTTCTATTTTGGCCCCTATAGTAGGTGTTTTTTTTTATTATTTTATTTTTACTTCCGTAATATTTGGGGGAGGGGGCACAAAAGTAAATTTCTGCTTAGGGCACCCATTTGGCCAGCAGCGGCCCTGCATGCGAGGATCAATTTTCGAAAGACAGACGCGCATTTCCTTGTCGATCATTTGAAGTCTCTCGCGTTTTTAGACTTCATTTCCGTAAGTGTTCCGTTATCTTTTTTTCCCCAACATAAAATATATATTTTTAAATATTATCTTTTTAATCAACCAAAAGTTCAAAAACACTAGCAATTTTAAATATTTTACAAAAGTTTTCGCGGCGCCCCTAGAAAATTCCACCGGTTGCCCGACAATGCTATATAGATATAAAAAATAAATCAATTCACTTGTTTCACCACTAGGTGGAACCATAGCCACAGATATGGTTTAACAAGTGTATCACCAGCCTGTCCACATGAAATATGGCCCCCTGTTTTAGCAAGATGATAGGGCTGAGTGTGCCAAGAGTGACCTTCACACCTCCTTTTGTATTCTACTGCAGTCTCTTTCATTTGTCTGATATTTGAACGCAGCATAATTAAACCAAAAGACTTACGATTATTGCAGTTGAATCCCCCAAATCCAAAGTCACAGCTGCAAGAAATAAAATAAAAAGATAACAATTAACTATAAACAAATGCCAGATTCATACGGTAAATTAATTTTTAGAGAAACATATACACAGAAAACAGGTCTAATTATTTTAAAAAATGAATATACAATGACTTACATTACACAGGTTCCATTCACCAATTTGTAACCATCTCGGCACGCTGTAATAAAAGGAAATAAATAAATAATAAAACTGTTGCATTGTTGTTTCTTGATTCCTCACAGAAAGGTCAGATTTAAGACCATTGGCTAACATGTATCAATATATAAGTATTGTATAATGTAGTCAGGAATGCAACAGACTTGCCTCTTTATATGGCACACATGTACAGATATACTAAGAATAAGCAGCATGGTGGCTCAGTAGTTAGTGCAGCTGCAGATGCATCCCATCCTTCTACCCATATCTGTGTTCCTCTCACATCCCGGGTGTTGAGTAGATAGTGAACCAAAGTTGTGAGCGGGGAGGGGAGGGTCTGGGGGTGGTTATGTGCTGCATGATGATGGACTGGCACCTCCTTCATTGCCAACTTCTATACGCTCTGAACCCCAGGCACAGTTGTATATACGTACTGTCCATTATATGTATATATCGTGTCTAGTATGTGCGCCCAGGGGTCACCTTAAGGGTTCGCCAGTGGTAAACAATACCACCAAGAACCAAGAGGAGGTGCCATTGTTAACAGTCCTTTCGCGATACCTGGTGAGGGCCTGTGGCCCCGCCCACATCACCCAGAGAAGGCTCCACCCCTAATGATAAGACCCGTCATTAACTTTGTACCTAGTCTTGATGATTATCTTCACATTTACCAAAAAAACACCAGGAATGGAAAGGATTGGGACTCAACCAGAGAAGACCTCCGAATGGGGAGACTAGAGAGTGAACGCCGCGAATGCACCAAATCGGCACCCCAGCCGTCACAGCTTGCTTTCTTAACTGACTGTTGGTTGTGTTTCATGTCTGAGAGTCTACCCTTGGAAGAAAGGGCTCATACGCTAAAGTCGATAAATGGACATACCTTTGCAAGCATGGTCCTGCTCCCCAAATTTGAAGTAACCATCTTTGCAATGGCAGACTGCAAAGCCGTCCTCATCAACACATATGGACGTCTCTGTGTCACATAGAGGACCCATGAGGGTGCAGAGGCTCAAAGCTGTGAATAAAAAGGAATTTATTGGCATAGGCTAGATGGCACAGATCGTTTACACCAGACATTGGATTACCAGATATTAAAATGTTTTCACTTTTTCTTTGTCTTCGTTGGAGGTCCTTAACCTCAGCTTGTTTTGACTGGGCTTATCACCCGGTCCTATTTACAATTTTAAATATCTACTGTCTCACTCTAAGTCAGATCATTACATTTCTTGACTCCAAAACCCCCAAAACAACATCTCCATTATTTTTATGGACCTGTAAAGTGGCTAAAAAAGTCCAGATCCACTATTTATAATGTATGTTATTTCCGTTATTTGTATGCAGTGTTGTGTTCTGTTATAAGCCGCTCCAAAGCTACCAATTTCAATTCCTGCACATTAAGTACTGGAGGAAAAACATAGCAACTCGGATTCTGATCATGGGAGTCAGTCAGTCAGTTTCCAACCCGATATATCCTAACACAGGGCCACAGGGGTCTGCTGGAGCCAACCCCAGCCCACCGCAGGGCACACACTAGGTACAATTTAGAATCACCAATGGACCTAACCTGCATGTCTTTGGACTGTGGGAGGAAACCCACGCAGACACGGGGAGAACATGCAGACTCCACGCAGGGAGGACCCGGGAAGTGAACCCAGGTCTCCTTACTGCGAGGCAGCAGCGCTACCCACTGCACCACCGTGCCGCCCTCTAAAGATACAGTTAGGCTGATTACATAATGCAACGTTCTCCAGCCCAGTTAATCCAGTATGGGGTCATCCAAGGGGGCCAGAGCCAATAATATATAAAAATATTGAATAAAAGGCAGACAAAAAAAAAAAACTCTGGATGGGACACCAGTAAAGGGCCAGCTTGGAACCAGTAGGTATCCGAACCTGCACACCATTAGGAGGAAACCTCCACACTGACAATAACTGGGTGAAGAAATCCAGGAGACTTTGACTGTAGAGCAGGGGTGTCCAACTCTGGGCCTGGTGGGCCGCACTGGCTGCAGGTTTCCATTCTAACCCTATTCCTAATCGGTGAGCAGTTTTCACTGCTAATGAACTCCTTTTCCTTTCATTTATATAGCCCTGTTTTTAAAGAGTCCATCCATCCATCCATTATCCAACCCGCTATATCCTAACTACGGGGTCTGCTGGAGCCAATCCCAGCCAACACAGGGTGCAAGGCAGGAAACATACCCCGGGCAGGGCGCCAGCCCACCGCATTGCATGCGCACACACATACACACACTAGGGACAATTTAGGATCGTCAATGCACCTAACCTGCATGTCTTTGGACTATGGGCAGAAACCGGAGCACCCGGAGGAAACTCATGCAGACATGGGGAGAACATGCAAACTCCATGCAGGGAGGACCCGCGAAGCGAACCCAAGTCTCCTTATTGCGAGGCAGCAGCGCTACCGCTGCGCCACCATGCCATCATGGGAGTTGGTCTCTATTTTATCACAGAGGAACCCCACTTCACCTATAATATCCCCACCTTATTCTTTTTCCGTTTGCCAGGCTGTGGTGTTTTTCACTGACTCTGATCACAGACAGACCAAACCAGGATTGTTGTTTATCATTAACTTACTCAGATACAGTAATCTAATGGAGCTACTCCTCCAGATGCCAGAGCGTGAGCCAACAAGAGTTGATGAGTGCAAGATCAAGTTGAAGCTCTGCCAATCAGTCGTTTGACTGGTGGCCATGTACGGACGTTGAATGCTGGCCAGCCTCCACCAAGCACGAGCAACCACTCCACGTCACGGACATCCAGATACCACAGTGGCCTCACCCGATTTGACCACGTCATGAACGAAGATGTTCGGAAAATTAAGGGCGTAGCACCGATCAATGAAAAGATGGGTGGAGCACGACTTTGATTTTACGGTCGAGTAGTCTGGAGCGACGACAACTCAGTGGCTAAGACAGCCCTACGATAAAGCCCGTGTGGCACACCAAAAAAGTGCTGGCTTGACCGAATCAAGGATGACAGGCAACCAGGGCTGTGGAGTCGGAGTCAGGGGCAATTTTGGGTACCTGGAGTCGGAGTTGGAGTCGGCAAAAAGTTAACCGACTCCGACTCCTACTAAATTTAAATGGGAATTAAAAAAGTAAGTTGAAATGTCCCAATTCACAAACAGTCATAATGAACTACTTCTCTGCTGTAAGAATAAAGCCCAATGCATGCAGTGCATAATGTTACCACAAAATGAACATGTCAAGTAACCATGAAGCATGCTTTTCATTGACTGTATGCGTCACTATATGGGATGTAATGCACAGGTAAGGTGCGGCACCGCTTTCCATTGTGTCGTGTTCCACTGTTACAGGGAACTGTGAACCTAGCCTAAAGCCCCCCATACATTTACAGATGCACTGCCGATTTTTCGGCCGTTCAACGAGTCATCACGCGTCAAACGCCTGAAAAATCATCTGGTGTGTTCTCAGCTCCGTCGGCTCCCCTTCGCTATGCGCTAGTGAAGGGGGCCGAAGGAGCCGAGAACACAGATCTCCCTACCTGTCTCCAGCAGAGGCTCGTTCTGCTGATCAGCTGGCCGGTGAGTGACACAATGCACTAAACTTCCGGCTGGCTGACAGAGGAGACAGCCACTGCAGCAGACAGAGGCATCACATTACTTTGGATGGGGGCGGTGGTCGAGATTTTCGGCAAGCTGGATCTGCCCGTCCATGTGGACACCCGCAATCTGCGGCCGCCAAAACAAAACCTTGTTTTCATTGTGTTTGTCTTTAATCTGGCATTATAGTAGAGTGTTGGCTTCCTAGCCAGTAGTTCTGTGGTGAAATGACATGTATGTTGCCTTCCTTTCCTTCAATGGATGTAGAAAATACATTAGCATAGTATATACATACAGAGGAGTCGGAGTCGGGGAGTCGGAGTCGGAAGATTTAGAAACTGAGGAGTCGGAGTCGGAGTCGGAGCATTTATCTACCGACTCCACAGCCCTGCAGGCAACAAGTTGACGTCCACCCCAAAGATGCCCTAGATCGAAACAAATAATGACGAACCTATTCAACAGTTGATCCTTCGCAAACGCGGTATGAAAGTTAGGAGGAAGAAGAAGACTCGAGAGACAGTAAACAGAGAGTACAGCCATCAAGCAGTGGCACGGGAACTGCCTTTTTTATTCACTCATTAATAAGTTTTAACCATAAATGTTCTTCATTCCTACAATCTGCCTAAAGCTGAAGCAAAGCGATCACGTATGGGTGTGTGCATTTACCCC
Source organism: Polypterus bichir lapradei (assembly GCA_026402145.1). Lineage (NCBI taxonomy): Eukaryota > Metazoa > Chordata > Cladistia > Polypteriformes > Polypteridae > Polypterus > Polypterus bichir. The sequence continues at coordinate 14,261,318 of JANRMT010062816.1, read as the reverse complement.
AAATGCAACCTGGATAGACAGCAGCGCATTGTGTCAGGAACTTTGTTGAACATTCTATGCAATCTTTGTATATTTTTGGGACTTAACTTTTATTAAATAAAAATCCTTAAATAATTATTAATAGTTGTATTTCTTTCGTCAAAGGTTTTTGTCACAATCTAGGAGTTCCAAACCACAGAAGTCTCACAAAGCACTTCCAATAATGCTGACTAGAGGGGTAAAACCATCAATACCCGCCTAGTAATAGGGCAAATACAGGATCTTTATAAATGAAATATTTATTGTCCAAAATCGCTCTGTAACAAGAACGTGGAGTACAAAGCCAAAGAGGAGTTGCCTACACATTAAGACAATCCAAAGCAAACACAGTCCTAAAACAAAATCCAGAAAACAGACGAAAAAACAGAACAGAAGGTCGGGAAATCCAGAATCAAACTGGTACAAAACACAGAGAAACACAAGAACTCACCAACTCCAAAGTACATTTTACAACGAACCACCAGGAACTGTGGGAGATCCTCCGGATTTATAGGGAGGAGGGCAGTTCCTGGCAGTGATTTGCAGTTGCCCCTGCTCCTTGAGGTACCTCCCCCAAAAACACATGGACCACAGCCAAGGCATTGAAACATAAACACAAGCAACCACAAATAAACATAAATAAAATCAATATATACGGAAGAATCAAAAACGACAATAAAAAAAAAAAAACACAAATTTGAACCCCTGCTAGGGAAGGGACCCCAAATGAGATATAACACTTCTACAGTTGCCCAGTTCCTTAAGAGCAGGCCACAGGCCTAGACTGAGCTTAAGGCCAAGACCTCTTTGAAGGATTTACCAGTTGTCCTTTTCCTTATATGTAGAATACAGGCTGGATAGATTTTAAGGCCTAGTGCTCTTTGAAGGATTTAAGAGTTGCCCTTTTCCTTAAGGGTAGGCCACAGGCCAAGAAAGAGTTTAAGGCTTAGGCCACTTTGAGAGGCTTAGGAGTTGCCCTTTCCCTTAAGTGTAGGCCGCAAGCTGAACTACATTTAAGGCTTAGGCCTCTTTGAAGGATTTACTTAACAGTAGGCCACAGGCCAGATTGAGTTTAACACCTAGGCCTCTTTGAAGTGTTTAGGAGTTACCCTTTTCCTTAAGAGTAGGCCTCGGGCCGAGACAGAGTTTAAAGCCAAGACCTCTTTGAAAGGTTTACGAGTTGTCCTTAAGTGTAGGCTGCATGCTAAACTGTGTTTAAAGCTTAGGCCTCTTTGAAGTATTTACGAGTTGCCCTTTTACTTAAGAGCAGGCCTTACGACTGAGAAAGAGTTTAAGGCCTAAGCCTCTTTGAAGGGTTTAGGAGATGCCTTTTCCTTCAGTGTAGGCTGCAGACTGAACTGCGTTTAAGGCTAAGGCCTCTTAGGCCTCTTTGAAGGGTTTATGAGTTTCTCTTTTCCTGAAGAGCAGGCCTCAGGCCGAGACAGAGTTTAAGGCTTGGGCCTCTTTAAAGGATTTAGGAGTTGCCCTTTTCCTTAAAAGGTAGACCGCAGGCTGAACTGTGTTTCAGGCTTAGGCCTCTTTGAAGTATTTAAGTGTTGCCGTTTTGCTTAAGAGTAGGTCACGGGCCGAGACTGAGTTTAAGGCTTAGGCCTTTTTGAAGGATTTACGACTTGCCCTTTTCCGTAAGAGTTGGCCTCAGGCAGAGACAGAGTTTAAAGCCAAGACCTTTTTGAAAGGGTTATGAGTTGTCTTTAAGTGTAGGCTGCATGCTAAACTGTGTTTAAGTCTTATGCCTCTTTGAAGGATTTAAGTGTTGCCCTTTTACTTAAGAGTAGGCCACAGGCCGGATTGAGTTTAAGGCCTAGGCCTCTTTGAAGGATTTAGGAGTTACCCTTTTCCTTCAGTGTAGGCTGCAAACTGAACTGCGGTTAAGGTTTAGGCCTTTTAGGCCTCTTTGAAGTATTTATGAGTTGCCCTTTTACTTAAGAGCAGGCCTTAAGGCCGAGAAAGAGTTTAAGGCTTAAGCCTCCTTGAGAGGTTTAGGAGTTGCCATTTTCCTTAAGTGTAGGCTGCAAGCTGAACTACATTTAAGGCTTAGGCCTCTTTGAAGGATTTAATTGATGCCCTTTTACTTAACAGTAGGCCACAGGCCAGATTGAGTTTAACGCCTAGGTCTCTTTGAAGGGTTTATGAGTTACACTTTTCCTTAAGAGTAGGCCTCGGGCCGAGACCTCTTTGAAAGGTTTACGAGTTGTCCTTAAGTGTAGGCTGCATGCTAAACTGTGTTTAAGGCTTATGCCTCTTTGAAGAATTTAAGTGTTGCCCTTTTACTTAAGAGTAGGCCACAGGCCGGATTGAGTTTAAGGCCTATGCCTCTTTGAAGGATTTAGGAGTTACCCTTTTCCTTTAGTGTAGGCTGCAAACTGAACTGTGGTTAAAGTTTAGGCCTTTTAGGCCTCTTTGAAGGATTTACGATGTTGCCCTTTTCCTTAAGTGTAGGCCGTTGGCTGAACTATGTTTAAACCTTAGGCCTTTTGAAGGGTTTAGGAGTTTCTCTTTTCCTTAAGAGTATGCCACATGCCAGACTGAGTATAAGGCCTAGACCTTTTTGAAGGATTTACGAGTTGTCCTTTTCCTTAAGTGTAGGTTGCAGGCTAAACTGTGTTTAAGTCTTATGCCTCTTTGAAGTATTTAAGTGTTGCCGTTTTACTTAAGAGTAGGTCACAGGCCGAGACTGAGTTTAAGGAATAGGCCTCTTTGAAGGATTTAGGCATTTTGAGGTTTTGATGAAGTCATGCTCTGTTTCCCGTTGTGGTTAACCTCCACCGACACTTCCTTGTTTCTGTGGTATGCTGCTGTGTATCATTCGATGACATAAACAATATTCTTTTTTTTAAATGCACTTTAATAATGTTTTCTAAAATCTATATTTTTTTGCAAAATGTATATTAAAACCCCTTATGCCATAAGGGGAGATAGAAAATTAACCAAAGGAGAACGAATATGCAGCAGACATTCTCCGAGTGAGGTAATTGAACACATGATGCTTGAACTGCAAAACTGCACACCACGACACTTCCAAGTTATACTATGAGTAATACTTACAAATAAACACAGCACAGAATAAGAACTGTGATCAGAATCAGACTCAAGGGTTCCTTAACACTAGCATTCTCTAACTTTTCCATGACTTCCTTGACCGAACGTTTCCTTTCTTTTTCATTTTCAGAAATACAAACTTTAAGTCTCATTGCATGTCAACCAAACCATCCCCATGCACTCTGACAGAAGCTTTGTGGGTGAAGATGAGCTGTCACGCATGCGATATATTTCCTGCTTGACCAATCACAGACAACTAGACATCATGGGGATGCTCCCACCCTCAGCTATCCAATGGTAATGAGCCTTTCACTGCATGTGACTCGAGGTAGGCGGAGTCTTTGATGAAAGCTGATTCACTCAGTTGTGACGCAAAGCTCGCCTCAGCATATAAGTGTTCAAATTGCTTACTAATGAAATAGAGCAGGCAAGGAAACTTATGATTTATCTGAAAGAAGACACTATTGGGTATGTAAAAAAATAAAACATTACTGCTTTGGATTGACTTGTAGGCTTATTGCAACATGCACAAATAATTCTGAAATATGGTGGGTCGTGTACAAGTAGCTACGCAGATTTAAGTACAGGGTGCCCACAAAAACACTTCTTGATTTTAAATGGTTACAAAATCAAAACTTATTGGAATATGTTTATAAGTAAGATGACAGCAAATACATTAACTCAAAACTTATTTCTTCTTTTCCACAACTTACTGAGGAAGGTGACTACCTTTTTCAACAAGATGGAGCACCACCACACTTGCATCTCGCTGTCCGTAATTTTCTCAACAAGCGCCTGCCAAACAGATGGATTGGTGGTGCTGGACAAAATGACCAGGTGTTCCTCAAGTGGCCCCCGAGATCACCGAGACATTACTGTTTGTGACTTTTTCCTTTGGTGGTACGTGAAAGACAAGAGTGTACGTACCTCCACTACCCGCAACTATGGATGATCTGCAGGAGCGCATCACTGAAGCTATAAATGCGATCACGCCAGATATGCTTCGGAGAGTCTGGTCCAAGCTCGATTATCGTATCGATGTCAACAGATACCATATTGTTGTGATGTAAGATTTTGCATATAACTTGATAAATGTTTTGTATGTCTTTATTTGTAATTTAGGCAAAGCAATGTAATTTAGTGTTACTTTGGTGAGAGGCATTCGTGTTTGATCGCCCCTTCCCAAACACCACGCTTACGACTAATTTAACGACAAGATTTGGGGGATGTGTCTTAAACCAGTTTGATGAGTATTTCTCTGTTAAAGTCTTTCAACACCCGCAAGGAAGCCAGGTTAGCTTAACATATGGTCTTGGAGGGGTGGTATGTGTTAAGATGTTCTATTTCCCCCCATTGGTCTGAGGTATGGCTGTTTGGAATTGACTTGTCTCAGAGGCCTTTAAGTACCATGATGTCCTATTGGCTGTAGGGGTTTGACAGAAAACCCATAAATTTGCTTGCTCAACCACATTCTCTCTCTTGCTAACCTGTGATGATGTAGAAGTATCTGTCTCTTACTAACATCTGAAAAAGAAGCATCTCTTGCTAACAACTAATGAAGACCATCACGCCATGAACTGATGAAGACAACACAATGAAGAGCACGGCTCAGAAAACATATTGAACAGACATGTGGCTGAAAGCTGAGCACCAATGATGCCTTAACTAGAGACATTTTAAGTAACTACAAGTCTGTGTGCCACCTGAATTACACATCACCATTTAATCAGGTTGTATGGTTGCCAATATTCAAATGTATTTGCATTTTGTTATTATTAATGAATATTATTAGTAATACATTATTTTATGTGTAACTTAACTCCTGCTTGTCTTTTTACTACATCTAATTGCCTGAGGTTATAGATATAGAAGGGAAGGTAGGGATAAGTTATATAGAATAATACCTTATAAACAGTGGTAAGTCTGTGAGATTAGGCATTCTAAGGCTACATATTAATAATACAAAAGGGCAAAGTACAGCAATATATATTACTCTTCCAAGATAAAACACATATGAAACTTTATGAGTTGATGAAACTGTAGCCTCAAAGGTGAAAGAATATTCCAATAAATTTAGATTTTGTAACCATTTAAAATCAAGGAGTGTTTTTGTGGGCACCGTGTATTTTACTGTATGTCAATTTACACTGCAACATAATTCCATAAGATGATAAATATTATTAAATTAAAGATTATTAAATATTTGATGATAAAACATTCAGAAAGGGATTATATAAACTGATACCTCTGTAGGAAAGTTGGAAGTGGCGTGCAAACTCACACCAGGGGGACGTGAAGCTACAGTTGCTGAGGGCCCTATGTACCGAGTAGAAAACCTCCCTGGCTGTTACGTCGGACGTTTTGGAAAACGTGCTTTCAACAAAAATGTGGACCTTGGCTGCATGCCTTCAGAAGACAAAATCAAATTAAAAAAAAAAAAAAAGTTAATACAATGAACAATTCATTTTGTCACCATTTTATTATTGCTGCTTAAAGTGCGTAACTGTAACATACATACGTTTCAGTGGAGAGAAGGCCGGATTTATAATATCCTCTGTACGAAGCTAGAGAAGCATTTAGCTGAAAGGAAAAAAAGAAAGTACAACATTCCTTGAGTGGGACAGCTTTAATGACATGCAATATTTGAGAAGAAAATAAACAGCTTAGGAAATCCATCCATTTTAGAAGATTCTTTTACCCAACGTGAGGAGTTGCAGACGTAGGTGCTCTGAGTCAGTGTTCTCCAACTGGTGATCCACGAAATGACAAACATCCGTACAAACTTTTTGCCAGTCCACAAAACGTCTGGCCAGGCCAATGTAAAATTGCCGGTTCTCGAAGCTCTTTCTGTATTAATCCCGTAAGCGTATGATGATACGAGTCGCTCATTTTCCAAACCGGAAGAACGATTTGAGCGTTCTTAAAACAATCAGCACAAAGCTCCAAAGAGGAAACGCAGGAGGATGAAGCGTCTCTAAACGAGCGAGTTGAAATTCCAGGGGGGTGGAAGTACGCTCGATTGCCATTAAACAAGCGACTCGAAACTCCAAGGGGGTGAAAGTACGCTCGATCACCATTAAAC
>JANRMT010062816.1:14182655-14206880 GCA_026402145.1 Polypterus bichir lapradei | reverse complement strand
TTTATTTACCTACTATATAGTGCCTTTTATTTCCTTTTATTTATTTAACTACTATATAGTGCCTTTTATTTCCTTAATATATTTTCCAGACCGTAGATAGAAGTAAATAAGACACTATTATATGTATAGTGTCTTACTTAGTGCATTTGATTTCCTTTATATATTTATCTTTTGATAAAAGTAAGTAAAACACTATCAAGTGCATTTAATTTCTTCTTACCTGTTTACTTATTATATAATGACTTTTATTTCCTTTTATTTATTTACCTACTATATAGTGCCCTTTATTTCCTTTTATTTATTTACCTATTAAAAAGTGCCTTATATTTCCTTTTATTTATTTACCTATTATAAAGTACGTAAGACACTATCAAGTGCGTTTAATTTCTTCTTCCCAGTTTATCTATTAGATAGTGGCTTTTATTTTCCTTTTATTTATCTATTCCATAATGTCGTTTATATCCTTTTATCTGTCTTTTATACGGTGCCTTTTATTTCCTTTATCTATGTAATATAATAAAATGAATTCATAATACAATAACCAAACTGAATACAAAAGGGGACCCGTTACCAGTCATCGTGAAGATGCGCTTCTTCGAATGCTTGCAAGTGCCTTGATTGTGCCTGCCGTTAAAGGCGAGGTCTACGATCGAGCCCACCGATGCCCACCACCCTCCTATCTCACTGCATGTGAATGGCGATGGGAGTGGTGGGCTCGGATGCCCTGACTCAGAGGACGGAGACACGCGCACATAGTCGCTGCTCCTCCATTCTCTTTCTTCCATTCGCACACGATGGCTAATCTGCTAATTCGCGGAATTCCGATGGCTCCCGAGAAGTCAGCGCTCCGTTTTTCCTGACAGTTTTACGGTGGAAACGTCCAGCGCCCAGATTTCCTTATTAAGTGCTGCAGCCTCAGGTACACGATCAATAGCTGTCAGCGGTCAGTCCATGTGCGGTATTCTTGTCCCCGCAGTCGCAGCCCCTAAAGCCCCGAACTGGAGATTCTGGGTGGACCGGAAATCTGGATGGCCGAGCGAGTCGAGACGCCAAGTCCGGTGAGCTCGTGCGGTAATTCCGTGGATTCTCCTACAGTTACTCAGTTCTACACCTCGTGCTTGGGTGAAATCTGCGTGATAAGGCAAACTAAGTGTAGAATTCGATATACTGAGCCTCTTCATGGATGTAAATTTATTCCAGGACACCTCTCAAGGATCTCCAGCTGTCTTCCACATGCAAGGAGTATTTTTTTAACGTAACCCGATATGAAATCTCAAAGGGGTCGCGTAGACAGCATGTTACTCAGTGGGGTAAAGTTACCCTGACAAATAGACTGTCAAACACCATCCCGTTACATCGCTGCCAACCCAACATGCAACACACGGGACGACCGCACAAGTACCCCGCGGAACTCTTACCGTTGTCGGCAGCGGTTTGCGTTTCTCCTTCCGCGGTGGTCGTCGGATCTGCCCAAGTCGGCTGAGAGCGGTTGCCCGGTGAAACTGTTAAAGAGCTGGAGGTCTCCTCTGAGGAGTCAATGGTTCCGTTCACAATCGCGGTGAAATCGAGCTGTAGAGTCACCGAGGCGGTCACCTCACGCTCGGAGCCATCATCAGTTGCTTGTGATCGGGCAGCATTCGAAAGTAGCAGCGCCAAAAGGACGACTCGGCTGATCAAAGCGCTCATTGCCATGATGCTGTGACGAGGACAGCGGGACCCAATTCAGAAAGATTAAGCTGCTTTTTTTTTTCTTTTTCTTCTTCAAGGCGAGCGAATAAAACAGATCACCATCCCGTAGGCACTTCATTTAACGAGCCCGGTTGCAGTCTTGTGGGCCCCCATGATCGCGGCGAACACCGGCACCACATTTGTGTGCAGACGCCTGTGCAAAAAGTGAGCCACTCCAAAGCGCACATTACACTCCAGCGCTGTGACTCCTCCCACTCCACCACCACCACCTCCTCCTCCTCCTCCTCCTCCTCCCGAGTCCGCCTTGCCTTCGCGACCGCCGCTCTCAACTTCAATCGATTAAATGCTCATGTGCGGAGCGGCGCTCATAACGGCGGACATCATCGTGAGGCGGTCACGGAGCAAACAATCTGCTGGCGGGGATACAAAATAAAAAGTGCTTTTAATCGTTCGTATTTCATTCACCGTTAAAAACAAACTTCATGTGACGTCTGTTTGTTCGTTTCTGCTTGTTAACTTTCCAGACAAACACGATAATACTTGAAGCAATGCTTTTAATCGTTAAATAAACAAATACATTTTACACGTAAAATAAAGTGATGCCATATATCATGTAATTTCAAGCCCTTGAAACGAACATAACGCACAATTCGGTGCAAAGTGGAAATCAAATCAGGACGGGATGTCAACGATACGCCAGTTTATTGTCATGTGGAAGGAAAACTCATGGAGACACACAGGAATCTGGCACGGGATTCAAATTCGGGAACCCGTGAGGCAACAGCACCACCTAGCAATTTATTTTTTTTTTTAAATTAAATAATTGATGACCCCCCCCCCAAGGTGTTGGTGCTGCCAGGAATGAATTTCTAGGGGGGCAGTTGGAGGGAGTCCATGAACTATAACTCCTTGTGCCATTCCTCCATCTTTTATATAGTGCCTTTCCTATCTATCTATTTATGTGTTATCAAGTCAAGTCAAGTTGGGGACCAGGCACTGGTACAGTGCGTTGTTGCACCCACTACACGACAAAACAATTTGGGATCCCGGTTGGCAACCACCCAGGTAGACATGCGGTCCAGTCCCACCCCCCGGAAAATGACCCTCTATCTGCCGCAGCCAGGTGTTACATGGGTGACCCCTTGGCCTGCTCCAGTCACTCAGGTCCTCAGCAATGAGGTTTGGATCACCCTCGGGGAAATGCGCCACATGGCTGTAGTGCCGTAACTGACGCTCCCTCACAATGCAGCTTGTGTGCCTCATTCGGGACTCCATGAGCAACACAAAGTCAAACCAATGGTACCCAAGATTTTCCAGATACAGACAGTACTGAAGGAGTCCAGTCTTCGTCTCAGGTCACTGGATTGTGTCCATGTCTCGCAACCATACAGCAAGACAGGAAGTACCAGGACTCTAAAGACTTTGACCTTCGTCCTTTTTCAGAGATATCGGGAGCACCACACACCCCTTTCCAGCGACCTCAATACCTCCCATTCTCTCCCAGTCCATCTATTGACTTCATAGGAAGAGTCACCAGAGACATGAATGTCACTGCCAAGGTAAGCAAACCTCTCGATGACGAGGTTGACACTCTCTCCGCAGACAGACACACTGCTGATGGCCGTGTCCAAGAGGCCATTAAAGGCCTGATCTTTGGTTTTTATCAGGACACTCACAAGCCCAGACACTCAGACCCCTCACTCAGTTTCTCGAGAGCCCCAATCAGAGCCTCCATTGACTCCGCGAAGATCACAGCATTGTCTGCAAAGTCAAGATCTGTGAATCTTTCTTCACCAACAGATGTTCCACAGCTGCTGGACCCCACGACTTTGCCCAACACCCAGTCTATGGCAAGCATTGAACAGAGTAGGAGCAAAAACACACCCCTGATGAACCACAGAATCAACTGGGAAAAACACAGAGGTCCTGCCTCCACTCTGCACAGGACTCACAGTACCAGTGTACAGGCCGGCCATGATATCCAGCAACCTCGAGGGGATCCCGCGAACCCTCAGGATGTCCTACAGGGCAGCTCGATCAACTGTGTTATATAGTACCTATAATTTTTCTAGACATACAATAAAGGCACTATGTATTAAATACTTAAAGGAGTTTTTTGCCAACTAGCTGACCAAGCACAAGCGTAAACTGGTAGGTAACCACCTAAATAATCAGATTGCGATTCAGAACTAAGAGTATAATACTGTACTGCGAACTTTACCCCATCAAATAAGTGAACCAGCTGCCATGGCACAGTGTCAGAGGCTTTGCCTCAGGCGCTGAGGTTCAATCCCCAAAAGGGAATGCAAAAGTGTGCCCAGTAAGTGCAAAATACATGTTGTGTACTCTTTGTTTTATTTGGCAGATACTGTATAAAATATCTATGATCTGCTTCTCGCACCCGAGAGGCTGGCTGACCAACCACAAGCGTTACCTGGTATAGGTGACCACCTACAGTGGGATGCAAAAGTTTGGGCAACCTTGTTAATAGTCATTATTTTCCTGTATAAATCGTTGGTTGTTACGATAAAAAATGTCAGTTAAATATATCATATAGGAGACACACACAGTGATATTTGAGAAGTGAAATGAAGTTTATTGGATTTACAGAAAGTGTGCAATAATTGTTCAAACAAAATCAGGCAGGTGCATAAATTTGGGCACCGTTGTCATTTTATTGATTCCAAAACTTGTAGAACTAATTATTGGAACTCAAATTGGCTTGGTAAGCTCAGTGACCCCTGACCGACATACACAGGTGAATCCCATAATGAGAAAGAGTATTTAAGGGGGTCAATTGTAAGTTTCCCTCCTCCTTTAATTTTCTCTGAAGAGTAGCAACATGGGGGTCACAAAACAACTCTCAAATGACCTGAAGACAAAGATTGTTCACCATCACGGTTTAGGGGAAGGATACAGAAAGCTGTCCCAGAGATTGAAGCTGTCTGTTTCCACAGTTAGGAACATATTGAGGAAATGGAAGACCACAGGCTCAGTTCAAGTTAAGGCTCGAAGTGGCAGACCAAGAAAGATTTCGGATAGACAGAAGCGACGAATGGCGAGAACAGTCAGAGTCAACCCACAGACCAGCACCAAAGACCTACAACATCATCTTGCAGCAGATGGAGTCAGTGTGCATCGTTCAACCATTCGGCGCACTTTACACAAGGAGATGCTGTATGCGAGAGTGATGCAGAGGAAGCCTTTTCTCCACCCACAGCACAAACAGAGCCGCTTGAGGTATGCTCAAGCACATTTGGACAAGCCAACTTCATTTTGGAATAAGGTGCTGTGGACTGATGAAACTAAAATTGAGTTATTTGGGCATAACAAGGGGCGTTATGCATGGAGGAAAAAGAACACAGCATTCCAAGAAAAACACCTGCTACCTACAGTAAAATATGGTGGTGGTTCCATCATGCTGTGGGGCTGTGTGGCCAGTGCAGGGACTGGGAATCTTGTCAAAGTTGAGGGACGCATGGATTCCACTCAGTATCAGCAGATTCTGGAGACCAATGTCCAGGAATCAGTGACAAAGCTGAAGCTGTGCCGGGGCTGGATCTTTCAACAAGACAACGACCCGAAACACTGCTGAAAATCCACTAAGGCATTCATGCAGAGGAACAAGTACAACGTTCTGGAATGGCCATCTCAGTCCCCAGACCTGAATATAATTGAAAATCTGTGGTGTGAGTTAAAGAGAGCTGTCCATGCTCGGAAGCCATCAAACCTGAATGAACTAGAGATGTTTTGTAAAGAGGAATGGTCCAAAATACCTTCAACCACAATCCAGACTCTCATTGGAACCTACAGGAAGCGTTTAGAGGCTGTAATTTCTGCAAAAGGCGGATCTACTAAATATTGATTTCATTTCTTTTTTGTGGTGCCCAAATTTATGCACCTGCCTGATTTTGTTTGAACAATTATTGCACACTTTCTGTAAATCCAATAAACTTCATTTCACTTCCCAAATATCACTGTGTGTGTCTCCTATATGATATATTTAACTGACATTTTTTATCGTAACAACCAACGATTTATACAGGAAAATAATGACTATTAACAAGGTTGCCCAAACTTTTGCATCCCACTGTAAATCACGGGTGTCCAACTCCGGGCCTGGAGGGCCACAGTGGCTGCAGGTTTTCATTCTCACCCTTTTCCTAATCAGTGACCAGTTGTCACTGGTAATTAACTTCCCTTTTCCCTTCCCAATATTAGAAAGAATTATTTATAATCAATTGGTTGATCACCTTAACTCCAATAATTTATTTGAGATCTACCAATCTGGCTTTGATGAGTTAAGAACCTTCTACGAGGGGCCCTGTCCAGCTCTCCTAGAGTAACTGCCTGTCTCCTGGAATCTCCTCCATGCCCTTGAGACTGTGTGCTGGGAGACACAACAAACCTTCTGGCAATGCCACGTGGTATTGATGTGCCTGCCATCCTGGAGAAGTTGGACTACCTGTGCCACCAACCTCTGTAGGGTCCAGGTATCGCCTCAAGCTACCAATAGTGACACTGACCATAACCGAATGCAAAACGAGTGACAAAACAGATGAGGGGAAAATGTTAGAGGCCTCCCTCCACCTGTTAAGCCATTCATTCCTGTTCTGGGGGTCGTCTCATTGTTGCCCCTCTAGTGTACTGATGAACAAGCCCCTCTGCTACTTACCTGAGCAGATCAACAGCCCACAAGTCTCATTGACTTGCTGCTATACTCTCATTCAAAAGGCTTCCTTTAATTTTTTTGAGTAGTATAATTGAAATTGGAAGAAAATCAAATTCTCACTTGGATCTGTGCAAAACTTTTTTCAAACCTGGCCGGATCTAATCAATTACATTTTCGAATAAGCATTTAAATGGGAGGAAGTGGATTCTCTTCCCGTATTTATTTGAATTATTGTAATTATTTACTCATTTTTCCAACTATTAAAGTTTTACTCTGTTGGCCGAGCTCTCTTTCTCATGGCTGGGGATTTGATTTGACTTGAACTTAGTTTTGTAAAATTTGACTGGCTTGTATGGGATGTTATTTGCTTTTAATAAATTTAATAAAATGTTTAAAAAAAAAAAAGAAAGAAATGATGAGGACTCTCAAGGGGGTTGAATACTTTTGCACGCCCCTGTAGAAGAGCACATCGGGCCCCCGGACCCCTCAGCTTGAAGAATTGCTGCTATCCATCCGGGTGGCACTGTTGTCACATCCTTTTGTTTGCTTCTGCTTTTTGGTACATTAAAAATTGCACTTTGAAGAATGTTATTCTTTATGGAGTGAATAAACATTTGAACCTGCTTCTCTGCTTTGACTTGAACCAACTAGGGTCGAGAGAGAAGAGAAGGGGGGGGGGGGGTGTACGTCAACCCCAGGTGCTGTCAAACGCTGATGGTGACCCCCCAAGCAGAACTGCGGACTGCAACTGCTTGTCAAGTTAACAGAGCAGGAATCCAAGGATTGGGGATGCTCCGGTCTATATGGAAGGTTCTAGAATGAGGATAGGACCACCGCGACAAAACCACCTCATTTCATGTACAAGACTACGTAAAAATAATGAAAGGGAGAAGGACGCCAGCTTTTCAGACTTTATTGCATTGCATTGGTCACAGAACAGAATAAACCCGTGGTGGCCGTGAATGTTCTCACAGCCAAGAACCACCTGTAAGAAAATGCCCCTGTTAGGAAAAATAATTAGATAGCGCTCCGTCAAAGCCAGTCCTAACTCTGATGACTGGAATATGCAGACAGGAGCAAGTTTTGAAAAGGAGTTACTTTCATAAGCAGATTATCATCCTTCTGATACCAAAGCCTCAATGTTTCGTGCAATATGGCCAGCGGCCGTAATAAACGTGAGCGCTTTTGTTCACAGACCGCACTCGAGATCACGTCAAATATATTGTGCTAATTTGTCTCGGAATTGTAACCCGAGCTCCCAGAGTTCGATATGTGTAGTAGTGATAGGCCATGAACTGGGACCATGGGGCCCGACCTGGGAGCTGTTAGACACTTGTCCCATCTTAGGTTAAATTTGAATTTTCACAGTAGTGCAAAACGTTCAAGTTTCTCATTGAGGTAACATTTTCGTTGTTAAATATTAACCGGTCCGGTCAAAATGATCAGTCCAAAAAAAAAGAACCATGCGACCGTAGACCTTCCAGGATATGTTTTTCACAAAATGGTCACTTTATGCTGGTTTAGAAGTACCTCAGGCAGCATCCCCTAAAAGCCCCTCACGTTTCCAGCAGGTGTAAAGGGGGCTTATGGACTGGGGGGGCGAGGGTGCCGTCCCGTTCCGCTGAAGGGCACTGCTTCATCTCAAACAGGTGCTTGCTCATTTGAGCCGGTGATTGAGTTCTTCCTGGCTGAAGACTGAAGAATGGTGGTAGCGGTCACGGGAGGCGAAATCGGCATTCTCCTCGGTGAGCTGCTTGGTCTCCATGCCAACGGATGTAAAGGAGGGCGTCACAACAATCTGCTCCCGAGGTGCCGGACCCCTTCTGAAAGCAGAGAGCACAATGGGCAATCACAGTGGACATCGGGACTTTGACTTGCTGCCATTCCTTTAGACATCTCCTAGCAGAGTGCATACCACCCGACACTAAAACACACACACACACGCACACATACACGTGCACGGCTCCTGCTTTGGGATTTAAAACTAGCAGGGGCTTCTCATTTCAATCCTCAAGTGGCTTACAGACGGAGCAGCAGTGTTACAGAAAGTAAAGAAAGATCCATTCTGCAATACCTCATGTTATATAGCGCCTTACGTACTGAAGTAGGATAAGGGCTTTCATATCCACATGGCACCGCCTTAGTTATGGTGCCCACAGTGCGTCTGCAGCCCCTTTCATAGCCTCCACAGCCTTTGTTGCCCTTAACACCAAGCAGTCTCTGATTTATTATATAGCAGCTCTCACTTCTGTTAAAGCATTGGTGAAATGTTGTGTCTCTGACATTCAAACCTTTAGCTATGCCCACCAATGCTGCACTCCAGTAATTATACCATCTACCTACCTCCATCCATCCATCCATTATCCAACCCGCTGTATCCTAACACAGGGTCACGGGGGTCTGCTGGTGCCAGTCCTACCTACCAGGCCATAGTAGCCTGTGTGATGGTCTCCAGGGGAAGCAACTTGAGCTCAAAAGCAGCACAAGGCCGGAAACAAACTTCTCAGGGAAAGCCTGCGCCATTACAGGGCCCACCCTGGACAAACTGGAAAAAGAAGATGGTGGCAAAAAATAGGATGCCATCATGAAAAAGCCAGGAGGCGCTCCCGTGGAGCACTTTGAGCCACAGGCTCCTTCCACCCCGGTGTGTGCTAAGAAGTGCCTCTGGGGGTCTTTTCTGCCCACTGCAATCAGGCAGTTCAATGCATCTACCAGATGTACTCATCAAGTTTATTTTTATTTACTTATCGACTGATTGGTTGATTGGCTGTATTATCTGTGCTGTGAGTTTGTATTCTTGCTTTTTATGTTTCTGCTGCTGTATGCATCTGAATTTCCCCGCGGGATTAAAAAACAAGGTTTATGGATTTGGTGAAAGAGGACATGCAGGTGATGGATGTAACAGAACAAGATGCAGAGGACAGAAAGATATGGAAGAAGATGAGCTGCTGTGGCGACCCCTAACAGGAGCAGCCAAAAGAAGAAGAAGAGGAAGATCTAACCTAATAGTATATACAGGGTGGTCCAGATCTAATTATGCAGATCCAGATCGTCTGGATGACTTTGATTTATCTGGGGACGATTCCAGTTCGGCACGAAGACGATTCTTCATGTTGTCAGTTTGCACACTTCTCAATGGTCCGGGATTTTTCAGGTGATTTTCTATGTAATAAACTTAATAAGTTATAGCGTAATAAAAATTGCATAATTAGATCTGGACCACCCTATATACATACATACATACAGTTTAAGTGTGAGTGTGTATATATCATATCACCTGGTACTTTTCTTGGAGGGCTTTTAGTTTTTTTTTCATGTCATCTTACGTTTAAACTACAGTAGGTTTACAAATGTGTACGTTGCTTTAATTTTCACAATTTGAACTAAACTGTATAAAAATAAAATTTGCACAAACTGAACATACCCTGACAAAGCCTAACAAATCCCTCAGAAGCAACTGAAAGCTAAGGAATGGGGGTCCGCATGCTGCCATCATCACATCTGGGTGGGAAGTGGAGGCACTTTGTGTTTCTGCCAGTGTTTGGTTTGCATCTTATTTCATGTCTGAGGCTTACCAGCTCGACATCATTGGAACTGAAGTGCAAGTGAGTTCAGAATCGTAAAACGTCATTCAGATACACTCGGGCTAATGGCAGCAGCGTCAGGGTGGGAGAGCTCAGTATAAACACACATGGATATACACACGAAGATGACTTATTCAATGAAACTGGCTGTCTTTAGTATCAGTTCCATGTGAGAATTTGACTTATGCAAGCTGCATATTCAAATATTACAGCAGGGCAATGCGCACACTCCATGTTATTTATACTTGCTTTGGTGTGTCTCTTTCATTGGTATTGTATTGTCATTGTTTGGAGGAGACGTGCAAGTAAGAATTTCACTATATTTAACATGAAAGACTTGAAAAGAAAAATATACCCTGTATGTGCATAGATAGATAGATAGATAGATAGATATGAAAGGCACTATATAACAGATAGATAGATGTGAAAGGCACTATATAACAGCTAGATAGATAGATAGATAGATATGAAAGGCACTATATAACAGATAGATAGAGAGATAGATAGATAGATAGATATGAAAGGCACTATATAACAGATATATAGTGCCTTTCACATCTAACAAATAGATAGATAGATATGAAAGACACTATATAATAGATAGATAAATGTGAAAGGCGCTATATAACAGCTAGATAGATAGATAGATATGAAAGGCACTATATAACAGATAGATAGACAGATGTGAAAGGCACTATATAACAGATAGATAGATAGAGAGATAGATAGATATGAAAGGCACTATATAACAGATAGATAGATGTGAAAGGCACTATATAACAGATAGATAGATAGAGAGATAGATAGATATGAAAGGCACTATATAACAGATAGATAGATGTGAAAGGCACTATATAACAGATAGATAGACAGATGTGAAAGGCACTATATAACAGATAGATAGAGAGATAGATAGATATGAAAGGCACTATATAACAGATAGATAGATATGAAAGGCACTATATAACAGATAGATATAGATATGAAAGGCACTATATAACAGATAGATAGACAGATGTGAAAGGCACTATATAACAGATAGATAGATAGAGAGATAGATAGATATGAAAGGCACTATATAACAGATAGATATAGATATGAAAGGCACTATATAACAGATAGATAGAAGTGAAAGGCACTATATAACAGATAGATAGATAGATAGATAGATAGATAGATAGATAGATAATGTGAAAGGCACTATACAATAGATAGATAATTATTTGACAGTCTGAGAAGAATAAAACAATGTTTTTTGAGCCTGGGAAAGGTGCTACATACTAATAATGAGATTAAAGAAGTAAAATGCATCATACTCACGGCATATGACAACACAGCCCAGCAGTGGGCGCTATAGAGTCTACCTTTTAGCTCAGTACCTGCAGAAGTGCAGCCTTTTATAGTCGGTCAGCATAAATCATCTACTGTCATTTTTATTTAAAATGTAAATGTAATTTATATTTTGTGAAAAGACTTAATCAAATCTCCTCTTATTACTTTTTTTTTTTATTGTAATCCTAAAATCTCCGACGCTCGATCAGCTGTGAAAGGACATTGCGATGGCCCGATAACGGCACGTCCTCACAGTGAAGCCGCGTATGAAGGGCACTCCGAAGATCAGCAATAAAAAGGCAGCTCGAGCTTCAGCTTCAGAGTACTGACAGAGTGAGGATTATTCTTATTACTCACCTCCTCAGAAACTGAAACAACGACTGGATCCATTTCAAGAAGCTGAAATTTGCAGCTGCTCCTGAGTTCAGAAATATATTAGAAAAAAATATAACAGTTTATGATTTCTTCTAAAGTTTATAATGTAACAACACACCACTGATGGGAAATTTACACAAAAGAAAACACTTGCTTTATCCTTTATATATTACTCTTTCATATTTTGCTTAAATGTTTTGTAAGCGTTTCCAGTTTAGGGCAAGTTTGTCTGAAAAAGTGAGAAAAATAAAAAAGGCAAAAATGTGGAATCATCTGCATAATTCACAATGCATAATACGTCTCCATCATCCAGGAATTTTCCAAACCTGGTCCCTTCATAGTGGCACAGTTGTTCCTTCCTCAGACATCCACCATTCTGCAGCTGGTATTTGTCTGTGTGGAGTTTGCCCGTTTTGCCCACTAAATCGGCTCTTGACTTTCAACTCACATTGCAAAAAGATGTTCAACTTAGGTTACAGTGTGCCTCTAAATCAGCCCTGATGGGCGTGTTCGTCCATGAGTTGGTCCTGCAAGGCACTGGCACTCTGCCTAGGGTTCCATGTGCCACCTGTGTCTCAAAACTAGTGATGGGTGATTCGCAAACGCGTTCTTTTTCAACGACCCCTTTCAGTGAATCGTATGAATTGATTCGTCAGCCTCTTTAGTTTCCCTGGTGCAGGTTGATATTTGGGAGCGCATGCGCAAGAACTGCCTGAAACATGAGCCTCGACGCGTTTAATTCGTAACACGAACCAGTGTGTGTAATGATTCTCGTACATTTGATTCGCAGACGAATCATTACGAGTTAGTGACAGGCATTTCGAGTCACTTTACTGATTCAGATCTTTCAAACTATCAGATTAAGTGAATCAATTTTGATTAATTTGTTTCGTTTTTAGGATCAGATGCTGGCGCATACGTAAAGTCCTGGGGGTCCACCTCTGATCGTATCACAAATATATAATTTAATAATTTGTACATTAAATATAAAAATAATTCGTATGCCATTGTCTTGCTTCAGTGCCCAAAGCATTACAATTTATTTAAGATGCATAATCAAAATATGGCATTACATTACAGAATCACAAATGAGAATTTGTTCAATTCGTAATGATTCACGAATCAAATGAATTCGCGATTCAAATGAATGAAAATCACGAGACTGTTTCTCAGAGTAGTGAGAGACTCGTTCACGAATCAAGTGAGTCGGGACATACGAGTCAGGCTATTCTTGAGCATGCGCATTAAACATCAACCAGAATCAGCGAAACTGGAGACACCGACGTCAAAATGCAGGAGACGCATGCGCTTTAACACTCGGGTTGCGCTCCACTGAATCGATTTGTGAGAACTGGATGGAAATATATCTTTGCCACATGGTTTACTTTGGCTTTAAAAATAAACTGTTAGAAAAATAGGCGTGTCAATAAAAACATTTAGCGGGGGAATATGTGTCAGTATCTTTTGAAATCCAGAGAAAGATGAGGATTTTCAATGGGAATGAATACTTTTGCAAGGCATTGTACATTCCATTTTAACTGTTATTTTTAAATATTACAATACAATACAATTTATTTTTGTATAGCCCAAAATCACACAAGGAGTGCCACAATGGGCTTTAACAGGCCCTGCCACTTGACAGCCTTACCCATTGTTACAAAAAATATTTTATGAACAAACATAAATATCTGTGTCGCTCACGTACCTGGTGGTAGTCCTGGGCTCACCTGCCCGATGTAGAAGTAGAGAAGAATGGCGACACAAATATTAGCCAAGGCATATATCCACTGAATGACAAACATGATCATAAGCGAACTTAAAGCCTGAAAACAAAAAAGAGCAGTTCATTATCAGGATAAATAGAAGCAAATTGTTATAACATAATGAGAGATAGTCACTTTCATTAATACTGCAAAATGTAAATTATTGCTTAATGTGTCTAATACTCTCGACATCAAATCCTATAGGAGTTGCATGTTGGTCTAAGCAGCAAGTAACAATTTCTGTGTACTTAGTATACATGAAAATTTGAATTCTACTGCTGATAATCCATATGAATAAAAAGGACAAGTGTCTGCGCGTCTGTATACCTGTTAGGTTGCTATGTCTCAGTCATTCCAACAGATGGTGCATCAGTAACATTTGTAGTAATAAAATGCATTGCAATTCCATCACAAATATTAATACGTTTTTTACAAACCTCATACTAAAAGGCATATACTGTAACAGAGACATGTGCATTGCATTTCCATTCCAACAGATGACACATCACAAATACTAACACTGATTTTATGAATCCCATACTAAATGGTATATTACAGAGACATACATTAAGTATTGCATCTATCATTGCAACAGATGGCCCATCAGAAACATATCCAGTAATGCATTTAATTACTACAGTATTTGTGATACACCATCTGTTGGAAAGACAAATGCAATGCATTTTATTACTATGTGCATTACAAAATATATTCCAATAGGCGGTGCTCTACAAATGTTAACGCTGAGATCTATGCTGATTTCTCAGATTTCAACCCATCAAACCAAATATCTTAATCCTTGGGAATGCCTTGCTAAAGACTTTTTCCTGATAATATGTAAGGTCCTCAAGAGCACAGTGGCCTCCATAAGTCTTAAATGGAAGAGGTTTGGAACAACCAGGCTGGTTTCCCAGCTAAACTGAGCAATTGTGGGATAAGGGCCATGGTAAGAGAGGTGACCAACAACCCAATGATCACACTGGCTGAACTCCAGAGAACCTGTGTGGAGATCGGAGTTTATTATTTGTGAAGTGCCAACACACAATGGTCCCCTCCAGACACACAACAATCACTGAAGCACCTGACTAATATGGGCTTTATGGCAAAGTGGGCAGAAGATGCACGAAAGCCTCCTTCGAGTTTGCAAAATGGCACCTGAAGAACTTTTAAACTATGCGAAACAAGAATCTCTTGCCTGATGAAATTAAGATAGAATTCTTCAGCCTCATTTCAAAGCATCTGGAGAAAACTAGTCAGTGTCCATGAACTGTGCAATACCAGTCCAGCAGTGAAGTCTGGTGGTGGCAACATCACGCAGTGGGGTTATTTTGAAGTGGCAGGGCCTGGGAGACCAGTTAGGATTGAGGGAAAACTGAACAGAGCAAAGTACAGAAATGTCCTTAATGACAACCTGTCCCAGACAGCAGTGGACCTGAGAAGGTTCACCTTTCAACATGGAAAAGCAATGACAACTCAAGAGTGGCTTCAGGACAACACCATGAATGTTCCTGAGGGTCCCAGCCAGAACCTGGACTTGAACCCAATCAAACATCTCTGGAGACACCTGAAAATAGCTGCCCTACCAATGGTCTCCATTCACCCTGACAGAGTTTGAGAGGATCTACAGAGAAGAATGGCAGAAAATCCCCAAATCTAGGTGTGGTACTCAATGTGGGGAAAAATGAATTAAATTGATTTTAGCTAAAATGTGTAAAAAGTGAAGGGGTCTGAATACTTTCTGAAGGCACTGCATTTAAAATAGTTCACTTCAGAATATTCATTTTGTTATACAGGTCAGGTCAGGTTTGGGGGGACATACAATGGTACAGCGCACTGCTGCACCCACCACACTACGAAACAGCTCGGGATCCTGCTTGGCAGGCCCCGAAACAGAAACGCGGTCCAGTCCCACCCTCCAGAAATGACCCTCTATCTGTCACAGCCAGGTGTTACATGGGCGTCCCCTTGGCCTGGGGTCCAGCCACTTGGGTCCTGTGAGCCAGATCACCCTCAGGGAATCACACCACATGGCCGTAGTGACGTAACTGACGCTCCCTCACAGTGCAGGTCATGTGCCTCATTCGGGACTCCACACGCAACACAAAGTTAAGCCAGCGGCACCCAAGGATTCCCCGAAGAGAGGCACATTAACTCTTTGAGGGCTGAATTTTCTTTCCAAAAACATAATTTCTGAAAAGCAATGGTTTCACACAGAAATCAACATAAAACGTCTGTTGCTGCATGCTGTGGCTGCCAGTTTGCCTAGAATGTGCGTCAGGCTTGCTGCCAGGCTGTCTTTGTGTGGCTGGGGCTGGGGCAGCAATCTGGTTTCTACCTCTTATCATTGTTAAGTGGCAGTCCTTACTGGCGAACATTGCTGTAGGTGTGTCAACTACTTAAACCTGTTCAACACCACAAATAGCTGGGGACTAATCAGCTGAAGGTGGAATTCATCACTTGTATCAAAATCAGAGTCCGACAAGTCATAGTCCAGTTCAGAGATAATAGGCAAAACGTCATCCGCGGAGTATATTGCTTTATGCATTCACTTTGATCTCTCACCGGACATCAGTGCCATTTTTGCCATTGTTTGCGTCTTGCTACTTATGCCATGTACAGGAAATCTCAGTCAAACCAGTGAAGCTAACTTTCCTTCTAGCAACAAGAGTCCAACTAAAACCTAACGGTTGGTTTTGTCCCAGGTTACAGTTGAATACCATCGTCAACGCCTCCTTTTGACAAATGTCGACATCAGCCCTGAAAGAGTTAAGGAGTCCAGGCTTAATCTCAAGTCACTGGATAGCATCCATGTCTCACAACCATATAGCAAGACAGGAAGCACCAGGACTCTAAAGGCTTGGACCTTCATCTTTTTACAGAGATATCAGGAGCGCCACACACCCCTTTAAAGTGACCTCATGACCCCTCCATGCTCTCCCAATCCGTCTACTGACTTCATAGGAAGAGTCACCACAGTCATGAATGTCAATGCCAAGGTAAGTAAACCTCTCGACGAGGTCAACACTCTCTCCGCAAACAGACACACTGCTGATGGCCGTGCCCAAGAGGTCATTAAAGGCCTGGATGTTGCTTTTTTATCAGGACCCTCGCAAGCCCAGACACTCAGACCCCTCACTGAGTCTCTCGAGAGCCCCCATCAGAGCCTCCATTGACTCTGCGAAGATCACAGCATTGTCAGCAAAGATCAGTGAATCTCTCTCTTCACCAACAGATGCCCCACAGCCGCTGAACCCCATGACTCTGCCCACCACCCAGTCCATGCAAGCTTTGAACAGAGTAGGAGCAGAAACACACCCTTGATGAACCACAGAATCAACTGGGACAATCAACAAACACAGAGGCTCTGCCTCCACTCTGCACAGCACTAACAGTACCGGTGTACAGGCTGGCCATGATATCCAGCACCCTCGAGGGGATCTCCGTGAAGTCTCAGGATGTCCCCCAGAGATAAACATAACTTGATGCCTGCCTTAAAATATTTTTCACTGCAGTCCAGGTATCCACCCATGTTCTCAAGCCCACTTAATCCAATACAAGTCCCTGAGAGTCTGAATCTGCTCAGCCCTGACCCATCACTTCTTACCACTCTCATACAACAAAGATCTCAGATTCTTAAAATAGTAAGAGCACAATCAGAAGATGGATGGATAGTTGAAAAGGGGAGTATGGGAAATGTTCCTCAAGCTCTCCTCTCTCTGTCTTATCTGTTCATGACTTCCCACCGGAGCAGTGATGGTGAGGACAGCATCTCTTCCACTTACACCAATGAACGACACCCAGTGATTACACAGTCTGGAGTAGAAGGAGGTTGGCATTTGGTGAATTTCAGTTTCTGGAACTTTCTGTATTTCAGAATCACCTGCTTACAGAAGAAAAGATCAGAGTTTAACTTATGGCCCAAATTACTGAAATTTTCATCTTGTGTTCAAATCTAAGGAGGGAGATGGGTCTTCTTAGCAAAAGCTCCATTTAAAGTATAAAAATGTGGATGAAATGTTCACCTCAAAGCCCTCCAACAATAGAGACAGTGACCCCCGATCTACAAAGCAACCCATTTTAAACCCCCCTACCTTCTGTAGAACTGGGTCTTCTCAAATCCACGGTTGCACTGCAGTTCCCTAATTCTGGCTCTGCTTCAGAAGAACTCAACAGTTTCAAGGAATTTTCCCATTCATGGTCTGTTTCTTCAGGAGTCTGTAAAGTCTTGTCAAGGTCTAAACTGTGGGTCCGTTCATCACCTCTCCCCAAGGGGTCTGCTGGGGTGTCTAATTTAGAGGAGTTCTTGTCCAGATTGAAGCTGTCCAGCAGCATTTGCTTTGCCGCATTTTGTGGCTTTAGGATTTTGTCCCTCTGATTCAGAAGACGATCATCTGTGGCGTCCTTCTTTTGTGGCTCAAGGCTGAGCGGCTGAAAAATCTGGTCCATGTCTTTGGTGAACTCCAGCAAAGTCCCTTCCCGATGGCCATTTAGAGCCCTAACTGTCCCATAACTTTGGCATTTTTGAGGGCTGAAGGCCTTGCAGGAGTTTCTCTTCGGGGATTCCTCCGCTAAGAGGAGTGTTCTTTGTTTCTTCTTTAGATTGTAGCTCATCGATACAGAAAAGTAGGAGTAGTCTATGACGCTGTAGGTCAGCATGAAGTTAATGGTCACAATTGGTGCCAGGATGTTCACCTGGCCAATGAAGATAAAGGCCATCGTAATAAGGCTTGTCAAGCATATGGCAGCCACTGGGGTTTTGTTGGGTCCTCTCTGTAAAAAAAAAGAAAAAAAAAAAAAAGAAAACCACGGACAGATTAAATATAACTAGAATAATAGAAAACCAAATTTTATTATGTTGGGAGTTGTTCTGCCGGAGAGGGAAACAGACAGAGAAAATACTGGGCCAAAAAATGGATGAGACAAACGCATGGACGTTAATTCTTTCTAAATCTTTAGTCAATTTACACACTCACAAAGGCTGCAAAGGTTTTCTTGTTGCTATATGCTGTCACACACGGGAGGCAGCTAGTAGGACCAAAAAAAGGGAATTCCACGCCAGGCCAGGGGATGGCAGGGTGCAATAACCCTTTGTCTTTTACATCCTGTAGACCAAACATGGGACATTCTGCCTGGGATTGCTGACATCACTTCCAGGTCCCGGACCATCACCATGGTTCCAAGCTGCCTCCTAACAAACAGCATCCCAGGTTATCCAGTGCCATCCTCTATTTTAAGCCAAAGCTGACATATTTCACTTCTGCCACCCGATCTTGTTTGGAACCACACATACATGGCATCTTTAACACTTGCTTCTTCATTACTTCTTGATAAAGGCGTCTTGATGACCCTTAGCTTTATACTTTGGCCTTCGTCACACAGCATTATGGTTTTTTATAAGGGAAACAAAATTACAAAAGAAAACCCTTGGATATTGATTCGATAGGAACGGCCTACTCGGAATCACTGTCCGAATCGTAATTACAGTATGTGGTGGTGTAGGAGCATTTCTGCTTCTGTCCGTTCACAGTCCGTCTCGTTTTCACGATGCTGTCGTTTCCTCTCACAATCTCTTCTCAACCTTTCTCCAATCTCGCAGGTTGCTTTGTGGCAATCCAAAGAGTAAGGCAATATACAGGAGCAATGGTTATAAAAGGGGGACACATAGGTATCCAGGCTCTTTAAAGCATAAATAGGGATCACTCCACTGACATGTGAGCAAGCCATGGTACAATTGTGAGACACGCAGCACTCGCCGGCTACAATGTAACAATAATAATTTCCGGAACGTGCTGTTACGTTGTCATTCATTTTACCCACTGTCTTTCTTTCATTTATATGTTACGTAGGCACATACCTTTTATCTTCAGTAATCTCATTCTCTAACCAGGCCTCAGGAGCTAACCAGCGTAACACTGTCCACCACCCCTTTCGTTATTCCGGCACATTGTTGACATCCGTGAGTAACAACAACGTACTAAACTGGAAGGTGGTCTACGCATGCGTGGAATTCGCGGACAAACAAAGATCAAGATCTAAATGAAGATCTCTTTAGTTAATTTAAAGCACAACAATTTGTTTAGTTTGAATGTCTGTGTTTTGAGGTGTGACTGGCGTACTACAGTCTTCAGTAGTATAAGCCTGGAGGAGATTCTTAATGCAATGCCTATGTTTTAGCTGTCTCTCTACTGCCATCTAGTGCTTCTTCTTCTAATTCTTTCGCGGACAAACAAAGATCAAGATCCAAATGAAGATTATATATAGAGATTTATTTAAAGAGCTTCTGTAAAAAGGGCGAATATCCCCCTTGAGACAAATAAAGTCCTATCTGTCATGCCTTTCATATCCAACTATCTATCTATCTATCATATAGTGATTTTCATATCTGTCTATCGTAGTGCCTTTCATATCCAGCTATCATTATAGTGCCTTTCATATCTATTTATCTATCATTATATAGTGCCTTTCATATCCAGCTATCATTATATAGTGCCTTTCCTATCTATCTATGTATTTATCATTATACAGTGTCTTTCCTATCTATAGTGCCTTTCCTATCCAGCTATCATTATATAGTGCCTTTCCTATCTATCTATGTATTTATCATTATATAGTGTCTTTCCTATCTTTATATACTGTAGTCCCTTTCCTATCTATGTATTTATCATTCTATAGTGCCTTTCCTATCTAGCTATCATTATATAGTGCCTTTCCTATCTATGTATTTATCATTATATAGTGCCTTTCCTATCTATCTATGTATTTATCATTCTATAGTGCCTTTCCTATCTAGCTATCATTATATAGTGCCTTTCCTATCTATCTATGTATTTATCATTATATAGGTGTCTTTCCTATCTAGCTATCATTATATAGTGCCTTTCCTAACTATCTATGTATTTATCATTATATAGTCCTTTTCCTATCTATCTATGCATTTATTATTATATACAGGTAGTGTCGTTCCTATCTATCTATCATTATATAGTGCCTTTCCTATCTATGTATTTATCATTATATAGTGTCTTTCCTATCTTTATATAGTTCCTTTCCTATCTATCATTATATAGTGCCTTTCCTATCTATCTATTATTATATAGTGTCTTTCCTATCTGTCTGTCATTATATAGTGTCTTTCCTATCTTTATATAGTCCCTTTCCTATCTATCTATCTATCTATGCATTTCATTATATAGTGTCTTTCCTATCTATAGTGCCTTTCCTATCTATCTATCATTATATGGTGCCTTTCCTATATATCTATGTATTTATCATTATATAGTGTCTTTCCTATCTATCTATTATATAGTGTCTTTCCTATCTATTATTATATAGTGTCTTTCCTATCTATGTATCATTATATAGTGCTTTTCCTATCTTTATACAGTGCCTTTCCTATCTAACATTATATAGTGCCTTTCATATCTATCTAACAGTCATAGCTCATTTAGGTCAAAAAGACATTAAATCCTTTCATCAAAACATGGGTGGAATATTCACCTCCGCTACAACCCCTATATGACATCCAGGTCCAATTAGATTGGATTAGCCTGCAGGTATTTCAACAGTGATAGAAAACCCACCACAAACCCAACCGAGAAGACACCCCCGCCCAAGATCTACTGCAATCCCTGTGTCACCCTAAATAATCTCTTACAGAGGTTCGTCACCTAAAATGCCAGCTGTAGCTCATTCAAACTTTCATGAAAATAAATGTGGAAGAAATTCATTTAAGTAAAATTGAAAAAGCACACAAGAGCTGCAGTGCTTCTGCCCTCACGTCTGACTGTACCGCCTGGCAAAGATACGTCCAAAGCTACCAACATCAAAGTGCTCTGTAACCAGTGATCAGTCCCTCTTTCCTGTCTTATCTTTAACTCTGATTGCACTGGTGTCACAGTCACTGGGAGGCACCATACACAAGAGACTTCATCAAAGTGTGGTGGTGGCTTCTGTTGATTACTTAAACCCCCTCTGTCTGTCTCAAAGCAGAGTTGGAGCAGTGTGACTTGGATAATATCCCAGTGATAAGAAATAAGACACAGCATCATTACCCTTAGAAGTGGAAGCCTTTCATTTTGAGAAACCGCAAACAAAATCAAAGTGTCAGTGAGTGCAGTGGTGTCCTACACAATCCAAAGGCAACTGGAGACTGAAAGAAACTCTGATATGACGCGATCTGGCTGAGTCAAAGTCACCAGCCAATCAGAAGACGAGTTTCTGAGGGTCACCATCTTGTGTGATCACAGGCACATCACAGCGCAACAGCTTAACAGTGCAGGCCGACAAAAGCGAGTGTCAGTTTGGACTGTGAAGAGGAGACTTTGTGCTGCAGGTTTGACAGGGCGAGTGGCAGGAAGAAAGCCATACATTAAAGGACACAATAGAGCCTTGAAATATAAGCTGCGGACAACTGCAGGCTGGAAGAAAGCTTATGGAGCAATGAATCCAAATGTGAAATCTTCAGTTCATCACGCAGGGTGTTTGTACACCGTCGAGTTGGTGAAAAGATGGTCCCTCAGCGTGTGACACCAACTGTCAAACATGGAGGAGGAAATGTGATGGTCTGGGGTTCTTTAACGGGAGGCAGAGTTGGTGACTGGCATTCTGAATCAAAAGGGTCACCACAGTTTGGCTGTTATATCAGCAAAAGGTACAGGCTACTTTGTTGAATCAAATATTTCAATAGAATTTTGCACACTGAATGATTGCTTGACTTTTTTTTATTTTATTTGTCATTGTTTATTTGGGGGGCATGGTGGCGCAGTGGGTAGCACTGCTGCCTTGCAGTTAGGTGACCCAGGTCCGCTTCCCTGTGTGGAGTTTGCTTGTTCTCCCCGTGTCTGCATGGGTTTCCTCCCACAGTCCAAAGACATGCAGGTTAGGTGCATTGGCGATCCTAAATTGTCCCTGGTGTGATATTCTATATGGTGTTCCACAAGGCTCTATCCTCGGTCCGCTGCTCTTCTCAATCTACATGCTTCCGTTAGGTCAGATTATCTCAGGGCACAACGTGAGCTACCACAGCTATGCTGATGACACACAGCTGTATTTATCAATAGCACCTGATGACCCCGACTCTCTCGATTCACTAACCCAATGTCTGACTTGTATTTCTGAATGGGTGAATAGTCATTTTCTCAAGCTAAATAAAGAGAAAATAGAAATTTTAGTGATTGGCAATAATGGATTCAATGAGGTTATCAGAAATAAACTTGATGCATTAGGAATATAAGTTAAGACAGAAGTAAAAAACTTAGGAGCAACTGTTGACTGTAACCTGAATTTTAAATCGCATATTCATCAGACCACTAGGACAGCATTTTTTCACTTAAGAAACATAGCAAAAGTTAGACCTCTTATATCATTGAAAGATGCTGAGAAATTAATTCACGCTTTTGTTTTCAGTCGACTAGATTACTGTAACGCACTCCCCAAAAAAGACATAAATCATTTGCAACGAGTGCAGAATGCAGCTGCTAGAATCCTAACTAGGAAAAGAAAATCTGAACACATTTCTTCAGTTTTGATGTCACTACACTGGTTACCTGTGTCATTCAGAATTGACTTTAAAATTCTGCTTATGGTTTATTAAGCCTTAAATAATCTCGCTCCATCTTATATGTCGTAATGTCTGACACCCTATATTCCAAATCGTAACCTTAGATCCTCAAATGAATGTCTACTTAGAATTCCAAAAGCTAAACTTAAAAGAAGTGGTGAGGCGGCCTTCTGCTGTTATGCACCTCAAATCTGGAATAGCCTGCCAATAGGAATTCACCAGGCTGAAACAGTAGAGCACTTTAAAAAACTGCTGAAAACACATTACTTTAACATGGCCTTCTCATAACTTCACTTTAACTTAATCCTGATACTCTGTATGTTCAATTCATCATAATAACTATTCATGGTGGTTCTAAAACCCGTACTGACCCCTACTCTCTCTTCTGTTTCTTTTTTCGGTTTCTTTGTGGTGGCGGCCTGCGCCACCTCCACCTACTCAAAGCTTCATGATGCTCCAACATTGATGAACTAAAAGCCAGAAGTCTACGTGACCGTCATCATCAAGTCCTTCCGTGAGAACCCTAAATACAAAGAGGACTGTTTCATTTATGTGAGGTAGAATGCCCAGAGGGGACTGGGCAGTCTGATGGTCTGGAACCCCTGCAGATTTTATTTTTTTCTCCAGCCGTCTGTTTTTTCTGTCCACCCTGGCCATCGGACCTTACTCTTATTCTATGTTATTTAATGTTGACTTATTTTATTTTCTTACTGTGTCTTACTTTTCTATTCTTCATTTTGTGAAGCACTTTGAGCTACTTTTTTTTGTATGAAAATGTGCTATATAAATAAATGTTGTTGTTGTTGTTGTTGTGTGTGTGCACCCTGTGGTGGGCTGGCGCCCTGCCCGGGGTTTGTTTCCTGCCTTGCACCCTGTGCTGGCTGGGATTGGCTCCAGCAGACCCCCGTGACCCTGTAGTTAGGATACAGCGGGTTGGATAATGGATGGATTGTTTATTTGTTCTATGCCTTGATTTCATGAAAACATTAAGACATTAACTCTTTGAGGGCTGAATATTGTTTCCAAAAAAACGATGGTTTCACACTGAAATCAACATAAAACGTCTGTTGCTGCATGCTGTGGCTGCCAGTTTGCTAAGAATGTGCGGCAGGCTTGTTGCCAGGCTGTCTTTGTGTGGCCGGGACAGCAGAAGCGGCAGTCACGGTCGCAGTGCATTACAATCTGATTTTTAAGTGGCAGTCCACCCTGGCGAACATTGTCAGTAGCACGACTAGCTGGGGACCGATCAGC
>JANRMT010062816.1:14150548-14167655 GCA_026402145.1 Polypterus bichir lapradei | reverse complement strand
AGAGAGAGAGAGAGAGAGAGAGAGAGAGAGAGAGAGAGAGAGAGAGAGTAGATTACCTGTATGTGTTTTGTGGCTCTCTTACATACCGTACCATGTATTGTGAGGGTGGATCTTCAAGAAGAATGAAATACCAGGCCATGGAAGGTACATTCACTCAGGTTTTAATGTGGTTGCATTACCCCTTCGTGGCAGTTTGCATAAACTGCACATCGTGAGTCATAATTTAGAAACTTCGGAGGTTAACCAGATTCAAAGCCTGAGCACAGGAGTACAGCACGTGTGGTAAACAGCGGTTACAACAGGATAACTTAAAGTCACGTGTGATAACATTCGCTTTCTTTCCTCCCTCATACTGTTTGATCACCTTAATTTTTGTGTCAAGATCAATTGCCTTTTTTTTCTGTAATCGTAAAACAAACAGAGCTAAACATAGTCTAAACCACTGCAGGTAATAAATTGAGATTGAGATGAAGGAGTCATGGCATACATGACAAGTCGAACAGTCATAAGATGCACAGACCATAAGTTGACAACTATGTGTAGGATGGTAAATCAAAATGTAAAGGCAATTTAAAAATGACAAAGTAAACATAACATATAGACGCTGATTCAATAGAAAAAATTTGCCATGGTTTATAAGTAGTTTGAACATGCACAGCGCAGCCCTTTGCCTAATTGAAGCCAACGTCAAATGAACATAGATGTTCTGCTGCGGGATTGCACCATTGTCGATAAACGTGCTGTAGTGAGATTTCTTTGGGCTGAGAGGGAGTAAAATCTGGTAAAGTATTGAAGCTTGGGTCAGCAGCCACGGCTATATTGCCCTGTTTGATTTTTTGCTGCCCTTTCAGAGGTATCAATGTGAGAGCTGAAGGATATAGACGTGTCTATGGGGTCTTGCTAAGGTACTGAAGCAAGGTCACTAGCTTTGGTCAAATTGCTCCGTTTGATTTGTGCAGTCGTTTCAGGGTTATCGATTGAGAGAGCTGATGAATACAGATGTCTCTGTGGACCCTGCTAAGTTATTGGAGTTTGAACTATGGGTGATGAATAAATGTAACATAGATAAGCGGGGTGTCCATATACTGTAACTTAAAGCTAATAAGTTAGGCTTTATCCTCCGATATCAAAAGAGCCTTAGAGTTTAAAGTGCCTTTCATGGACATTTTTACACCAGAAAACAGACCAGTTTTATAGTGACCAATCAGTTTCTCACCCATTTAAAATGTCATTATTTATTAGTTCTTAGACCATTTCTGTATGAGCCAAGTTCTGTATTAACATTTTTATGTTGAGTTAATTTGAAAATATGTTAAATTATTTTTTGTAGTTCAAGTTTAGTTTATATATAAAGAATAGGGCTAGTTAATTATTCAGTTTAAATGGGGCATTGTTACTTTAAGAAGAGGTGCTGGGTAGCAGGAGTTATGGGGAACTAGGAAGTTATTGTAAGTTTGTGTGTGGATTAATTGGGCTTTGAAAAACACACGGTTTTCTTACTGTGTCTGTCTCGAGTTTTATTTGACTGTGGAAATATATAACGTGGAAAATAAACTTTTTTTGGATTAATGTGAAACGCCAAGGACTGGACAAGAGTAAGTTCCTGATGTAAGTTATTTCGCACCTTCAATTTCCTTACAAACATCATTAAGAACTGCATGGCATCTCCTGTGTGACGGCGCTACAAAACACAGAAAAAAAACATACCATCGATTCAGCCTAATAAATCCATCCAGCCATCCATTATCCAACCCGCTATATCCTAACACGGGGTCATGGGGGTCTGCTGGAGCCAATCCCAGCCAACACCGGGCACAAGGCAGGAAACAAACCCTGTGCAGGGTGCCAGCCCACCGCAGCATGTAAAAGTATCCATCCATCCATCCATCCATTATCCAACCCGCTATATCTTAACTACAAAGTCACGGGGGTCTGCTGGAGCCAATCCCAGCCAACACAGGGCGCAAGGCAGGAAGCAAACCCTGGGCAGGGCGCCAGCCCACCACGGGGCGCACACACCCACACACCAAGCTCACACTAGGGACAATTTAG
This sequence comes from Polypterus bichir lapradei, assembly GCA_026402145.1. Lineage (NCBI taxonomy): Eukaryota > Metazoa > Chordata > Cladistia > Polypteriformes > Polypteridae > Polypterus > Polypterus bichir. The sequence goes on along the minus strand of JANRMT010062816.1, from coordinate 14,165,603 downwards.
AATCGCCAATGCACCTAACCTGCATGTCTTTGGCCTGTGGGAGGAAACCCACGCAGACACGGGGAGAACATGCAAACTCCACACAGGGAGGACCCGGGAAGTGAACCCAGGTCTCCTAACTGCAAGGCAGTAGCACTACCCACTGCGCCACCGTGCCGCCCTGCCTAATAAATCCATTGCTCAATTTCTTTGATTTATACTTTATGTCTCTCTCTCCTCTTCTAGCCCTCTTGTCCACTTATTCATACTGAAAAGCATTGATGCTAAAAGCAAAGTGCTGAATTTTTATTAAGAATCCTGTTAAACAGAAGGAGTTGAACTGGCCATTCAAATGGACTGGTCACATTCACACCTTGTCAGACACGATCACTTAGGCACTCACGAGATGCTGACCGCTGCCAGTGACCCCAGGGGAATGCTCGAGGCTGGTTTCCGAAGGTCTCCACTCATGTTAAATCCTGCCATCACACCTATAGTAATGCAAAAAGAAATAAAATGTAAATAAATCGAAGGGCAGAGGTGTCCACCATGCACCATAAATCCAACTCAATGCATACTCTATCACTGTAAAAAAAAAAAAAAAAAAAAAAAAAAAAAAAAAGTTGAGATGCCTCTCGTGATTATCAACATCACATTTTCCACTGGAGAAGTGCTATAAATACAAACGGGATTCCAAAAAAGTTGGAACACTATACAAATCGTGAATAAAAACTGAATGCAATGATGTGGAGGTGCCAACTTCTAATATTTTATTCAGAATAGAACATAAATCACGGAACAAAAGTTTAAACTGAGAAAATGTATCATTTTAAGGGAAAAATATGTTGATTCAGAATTTCATGGTGTCAACAAATCCCAAAAAAGTTGGGACAAGGCCATTTTCACCACTGTGTGGCATCTCCCCTTCTTCTTACAACACTCAAACAGACGTCGGGGGACCGAGGAGACCAGTTTCTCAAGTTTAGAAATAGGAATGCTCTCCCATTCGTGTCTAATACAGGCCTCTAACTGTTCAATCGTCTTGGGCCTTCTTTGTCGCACCTTCCTCTTTATGATGCGCCAAATGTTCTCTATAGGTGAAAGATCTGGACTGCAGACTGGCAATTTCAGTACCCGGATCCTTCTCCTACGCAGCCATGATGTTGTGATTGATGCAGAATGTGGTCTGGCATTATCTTGTTGAAAAATGCAGGGTCTTCCCTGAAAGAGATGACGTCTGGATGGGAGCATATGTTGTTCTAGAACCTGAATATATTTTTCTGCATTGATGGTGCCTTTCCAGACATGCAAGCTGTCCATGCCACACGCACTCATGCAACCATCAGAGATGCAGGCTTCTGAACTGAGCGTTGATAACAACTTGGGTTGTCCTTGTCCTCTTTGGTCCGGATGACATGGCGTCCCAGATTTCCAAAAAGAACTTTGAATCGTGACTCGTCTGACCACAGAACAGTCTTCCATTTTGCCACACTCCATTTTAAATGATCCCTGGCCCAGTGACAACGCCTGAGCTTGTGGATCTTGCTTAGAAATGGCTTCTTCTTTGCACTGTAGAGTTTCAGCTGGCAACGGCGGATGGCACGGTGGATTGTGTTCACTGACAATGGTTTCTGGAAGTATTCCTGAGCCCATTCTGTGATTTCCTTTACAGTAGCATTCCTGTTTGTGGTGCAGTGTCGTTTAAGGGCCCGGAGATCACGGGCATCCAGTATGGTTTTACGGCCTTGACCCTTACGCACAGAGATTGTTCCAGATTCTCTCAATCTTCGGATGATGTTATGCACAGTTGATGATGATAGATGCAAAGTCTTTGCAATTTTTCGCTGGGTAACACCTTTCTGATATTGCTCCACTATCTTTCTGCGCAACATTGTGGAAATTGGTGATCCTCTACCCATCTTGGCTTCTGAGAGACACTGCCACTCTGAGAAGCTCTTTTTATACCCAATCATGTTGCCAATTGACCTAATTAGTGTTTATTGGTCTTCCAGCTCTTCGTTATGCTCAAATTTACTTTTTCCAGCCTCTTATTGCTACTTGTCCCAACTTTTTTGGGATTTGTTGACACCGTGAAATTTTGAAAAACATATTTTTCCTTTAAAATGATACATTTACTCGGATTAAACGTTTGATCTGTCATCTACGTTCTATTACAAATAAAATATTGACATTTGCCATCTCCACATCATTGCATTCAGTTTTTATTCACAATTTGTTTAGTGTCGCAACTTTTTTGGAATCCGGTTTGTAAATGGGTGGTTTATTTATCTATCTATCTATCTATTCATTCATCCTGATTTTGCTTTTATATCTAGTCAGGGTTTTACGGCATACCCCCCTTTAGTGGGCATTTCTGGGACTCTCTTATATACGTTTTCAGACTCTTAGTTCATACAAGTGCCATGATTAGGGTGTAGCGTTATCTCAACTCTTAACTTCTGTCTTCCTTACCTGAAGAAAAAGAAAATCTCAGAAATTTATAAAAATGTAAAAAAAAACAAACTCTCCACTAGCCTAAACATACTAGAGCCTTCTGCGAAGCTGGGGAGAGGAAGCGAGTGCCACCAGAGTATCCTAATAATGGTGGGCACATTTGTGAACTGCAGAAGGCCCAAAGCAGGCCGGATGGACTTTTAGCCTTGGAATCCCTGAAGTTTAATGTTCTTCCACATCCTACCAAGTGGAGATTTTATTGGTCTCCAATTCCTGCTTATCTGACGACAGTTAAGATTGACTTTTTGATTCTCTGTTAAATTTTCTACAACCATTTATAAATGACAGTTGTTTCGTTTTTACATACTTTTATGATCCTTTAGCTAATTGCTGTGAATTTCCCCTTGGGACTAATAAAGTATCTATCTATCTATCTAATTTCATGTACAGAGTCCCCATGGAAATTTTAATATTTTATTATTATAAAGTGCAACATTGAATCACAGTATTTGGCTCTTTGGACACTGATCAACAGAAAAAGACTCTTTAAACGTCAAAGTGAAAACAGATCTCTGCAAACCTGTGGTATAATAAGCCTGCCATTTGAGTTTGGAGATAGGCTGCCTGGGGTGAGGCCTTTTCTGGGATGTCTGACCGGGCCTGTGTGCTGGTGTGGCTTTTATACAAATATATTTTTCATTGAGGTCTGCTGCTCCCTTTTTCTGCTTCAGTGTGACAAGAATCACATCAAAAACAGCTGGCCTTTGGATTCCAGGATCTGTTAATTGATAAAAACTCTCAGATCCTAACGACACACTCAATTAGTGCTTTATTAAAGGCAGATGCACTGGAAAGGTAAACCAATTAAGCCAATAAAGATAAAAGAGGCACATCAGCAGTGCTAACAACAAATGGAAGACAAACACATGCTGTCTGCTAAAATGACCTAATTAGAACACTCGAGATCGAGGCCATTTCCAATTAGACTGTGTCTAACAAAATAAAAAGTCACAGAAATGTACCAGCAAAACCAAGGAGCTGGTGGTGGATTTTAGGAGACCCAGGCCCCTCATGGACCCTGTGATCATCAGAGGTGACTGTGTGCAGAGAGTGCAGACCTATAAATACCTGGGAGTGCAGCTGGATGATAAACTGGACTGGACTACCAATACTGATGCTCAGTGTAAGAGAGGCCAGAGCCAACCATACTTCCTTAGAAGGCTGGCATCCTTCAACATCTGCAATAAGATGCTGCAGATGTTCTATCAGACGGTTATGGCGAGCGCCCTCTTCTACGCGGTGGTGTGCTGGGGAGGCAGCATAAAGAAGAGGGACGCCTCACACCTGGACAAACTGGTGAGGAAGGCAGGCTCTATTGTAGGCACGGAGCTGGAGAGTTTGACATCCGTGGCAGAGCGACGGGCGCTGAGCAGACAACTGTCAATCATGGAGAATCCACTGCATCCATTGAACAGGATCATCTCCAGACAGAGGAGCAGCTTCAGCGACAGACTGCTGTCACCGTCCTGCTCCACTGACAGACTGAGGAGACCCCACACTATGCGACTCTTCAATTCCACCCGGGGGGGTAAACGTTAACATTATACAAAGTTATTGTCTGTTATACTTGCATTGTTATCACTCTTTAATTTAATTTAATATTGTTTTTTATCAGTATACTGCTGCTCGATTATGTGAATTTCCCCTTGGAAAGTATCTATCTATTTATCTCAATTCACATATACCTTTTACTTATTTAGATTTTCTAATTTTAAGGTTTTTGCAAAGAGCATTTTGCTTGAGGTTTAACTAAATATACTCAAATATAGAGTGTATAGAGTATAGAGCAGGGGTGTCAAACTCTGGGCCTCGAGGGCCGCAGTGGCTGCAGGTTTTCATTCTGAAGCTTTTCCCAATCAGTGACCAGTTCACTGCTGATTAACTTTTTTTTCCCTTCATTTTAATAGCCCTGTTTTTAAGGATTCAGTCCTCTGAATTGATTCGTTTCTTCATTAAATGGCAGCCAAACAGAAATGCGATGTGAAACAAGCCAACAGATGACCAGTTAAATTGGGCCTTCAAACTCCAACCAATTTCACTCCAACCAATCTGTTAATGAGAAGCCAATTCTTACTGTTAATTAAGCCCGTTATTTAATTCCATGGCTTGTTGCTGCTCTCATTCTGCCACAGCTGTTGATTTTCTGTTTTTTTTTCCTAAGAACATTGTCAAAATGTTTTGGTGACCTGAGAGATCAACGCTACAGAGACCATCACCTTTCCTCACTTTCAGATATTGTGTGATGGGCACAGGGGAGCTGGTCATGTGGCGGCTCGTTTTGTGTCTCATTATTGTTTGGTTGCTAATTAAGGGAAAAGAGACAACTAAGGGGTCCGAGTCAAGTTAATTAAAACTAAAGCAAAAGACGTTAAATTAGCAACCAAAACTGATCACTAATGAAGAAGATGGTTAGAATGAAAACCTGCAGTCACTGCGGCCCTCCAGTACCGGGGACTCGACACCCTGTGGTATAGAGTGTTCAACAAAGTTAAATTGTATGTTACGGCCAAAACCCGAAATCCGCCAAATCGGGAAATGGCCAATGTCGCTGTAAATTGATCGGCCAATGTCCGATCTTTTCCTCGATTTTGGGATTTGGCCAGTCAGTTTGCGAAATGGCGCAGGGCGATTAGCCAAAGTCGGAAGAAAAAGGGCATGAGCAGCGATTTGTTGCGCACTTAGTAGTGCAATTGCATAGAGTGTAGCCTTGGCGGCTCTTGTTCAGAAAGTGGACGCCACTTGGTTGTTTCACAATAATTAAGATTAGGTATATAAGCAGGTTTCACATTTCTGTTATTATTTTAGCCCTAAAATAGTGACTTAACATCAGGGACCCATATTATTGACCTTAAGGTTAGTGTTTGGGCGAGGGGAAGGCCGTCTCAAGTGACATCCGCTTTCTGAACAAGAACCGTCTTGAGCAGTTTCTCGTGCAGAATGGAAAACTCACTTCTGAATCTGCATCTGAAAGTTTTTAAGCATCTTCGCACCTTGAGCGGACAGTTTTATATCATTGGATTTGGCCAGGGAGCTCTCACCACTTCGCAAAATGGTCGGTCAAAGTAGCATATACGCTGGTCGTTTCTAGTAACTCGGACTTTGGTCACACCTCACGGCCAAAATGCGAAGCGGCCAGCCAATTCGGGAACTGGCCGAACTTAAGGTTTTGGCCGTAATATATACTTATAAACAAACATAAGCTGTATATCTAAGGAAAGAAAGTAAATAAATAAACACTTTAAGTATGCACTATGCATCCACCTTAATAAAAACGACAAGTCTCTGCATATCGGTGTGCCCATCCAGATGCTAGGTCTCTGTTATATGCCATTTAGTATGGGATTCGTGAAAAAACAGCAGGAATGTTTGTGATGCGCCATCTGCTGGAATGATTAATGCAATACATATTGTACACTCACCTAAAGGATTATTAGGAACACCATACTAATACGGTGTTTGACCCCCTTTCGCCTTCAGAACTGCCTTAATTCTACGTGGCATTGATTCAACAAGGTGCTGAAAGCATTCTTTAGAAATGTTGGCCCATATTGATAGGATAGCATCTTGCAGTTGATGGAGATTTGTGGGATGCACATCCAGGGCACGAAGCTCCCGTTCCACCACATCCCAAAGATGCTCTACTGGGTTGAGATCTGGTGACTGTGGGGGCCATTTTAGTACAGTGAACTCATTGTCATGTTCAAGAAACCAATTTGAAATGATTCGAGCTTTGTGACATGGTGCATTATCCTGCTGGAAGTAGCCATCAGAGGATGGGTACATGGTGGTCATGAAGGGATGGACATGGTCAGAAACAATGCTCAGGTAGCCCGTGGCATTTAAACGATGCCCAATTGGCACTAAGGGGCCTAAAGTGTGCCAAGAAAACATCCCCCACACCATTACACCACCACCACCAGCCTGCACAGTGTTAACAAGGCATGATGGATCCATGTTCTCATTCTGTTTACGCCAAATTCTGACTCTACCATTTGAATGTCTCAACAGAAATCGAGACTCATCAGACCAGGCAACATTTTTCCAGTCTTCAACTGTCCAATTTTGGTGAGCTTGTGCAAATTGTAGCCTCTTTTTCCTATTTGTAGTGGAGATGAGTGGTACCCGGTGGGGTCTTCTGCTGTTGTAGCCCATCCGCCTCAAGGTTGTGCGTGTTGTGGCTTCACAAATGCTTTGCTGCATACCTCGGTTGTAACGAGTGGTTATTTCAGTCAAAGTTGCTCTCCTATCATCTTGAATCAGTCGGCCCATTCTCCTCTGACCTCTAGCATCAACAAGGCATTTTCGCCCACAGGACTGCCGCATACTGGATGTTTTTCCCTTTTCACACCATTCTTTGTAAACCCTAGAAATGGTTGTGCGTGAAAATCCCAGTAACTGAGCAGATTGTGAAATACTCAGACCGGCCCGTCTGGCACCAACAACCATGGCACGCTCAAAATTGCTTAAATCACCTTTCTTTCCCATTCTGACATTCAGTTTGGAGTTCAGGAGATTGTCTTGACCAGGACCACACCCCTAAATGCATTGAAGCAACTGACATGTGATTGGTTGATTAGATAATTGCATTAATGAGACATTGAACAGGTGTTCCTAATAATCCTTTAGGTGAGTGTATGTCTCTGTTATATGCCATTTGGTTGTGGATTCTTAAAAGCGGTGCTAGTGTTTGTAGTCAGGTAAAAAAAAAAAAAAAATCAAACCTTCATGATGTGCTTCATTAGTATTAGTGATTGGGAAGTGGCTGAAATAAGAACCTGAAGTAACTGTTGGCCCGCTATGAACTGAGCTTGACAACTTTAAAACTCCAATGAAAAAGCTTAAAGTCAAATCTAACCCCATTACAATACTTTTCTTATTTACCGTATTTCTACCATATACACAGGGAAAAGAAAAGGCAAAGAAGTGTTACCTGTAGCAGCTGGGAAGAACACCCCAAATACTGTAAAAAAGGTCTCTCCCAGAGTGTAGTCTGGCAGGGTGTTGTTTCGCATCAGCTCTTCGGAATATCCAACAAAGCCGTGCTCTGTCAAGACAAGGGACCAAGAAGGACTTTAGCGGAGGAGGCCCGTGAGAAGCAAGTGTATGCTTATAGTGAATATGAAAACTGAAATTCAGCGATCGCTTAATTATCTGAAATGGGAAAAAAAAGATGAAATAAAAACAGTAATATAATCCATCAAGGCTCTGTGTTTTCTGGAAGTCTATTCTAGCAATCACAGGGCTCAGCTACTGTCCACAGGCAGGAGTTGACTTAGGTCTACATACCCAGGAAGGCCAGGACCCTTACCCAGCCAGGACACCCATGAGATGGAAGGACCGGGTGGAGACAGTATGCATGGGGCATTGTCTCCTCCAGACCTCTAGATGGCAGGCCCCCCTGGGTTGCAGCGGTGTCCCGGATTCCCACAGGGCATCATATGAGATGGAATTCTTTGCCACAGCCCCATTGGGTTCTGTGGGTTCCACCAGGGGGTGCAGCAGGGACTGCAGAGCCCTATCTCATTGGGCTTCCACCTCACCAGGATACGAGATATACTCCCAGGTGCTGCATAAAAGAAGCCGGCTGACTCGATCAGGGAGAAGGAAGTCAACGATTGTGTGGAGGAGTGGAGTCAGAGAGAGGAACTAAGAGAAGACGACAAAGAGTTGCAGAGAGCATTATTCCTGTGTGCTGTACTGCAGTTGTACTCTGGTTGTGGCATGGCAAACGCTTGTTATTAGAGTTTCCCACAATAAAAGCTCATTGTGCTTGAGACTTGTGTCTGTGCCTGTTTTTAGTTGGGGGTTTTGGGAGCTGGAGTGCCCCCTGGTGTCCACAAGAGGTGGAGCGTGGTAATCATCTGTAAACATCGAGAAAACTCTCTGTTACGTTACAGGTTGTCTCTCTTTGCTAGAAAGAAAGTTAGCTTCGTTGATTTGACTTTGAACCTCTCGACAACTCCCTTCTCCTGTTTTTTTGAGCTTTCATGTTATATTTTCTACTTTTGAAATAATTATTTATATAGATGGGCGGCACGGTGGCGCAGTGGGTAGCGCTGCTGCCTCGCAGTTAAGAGACCCGGATTCGCTTCTTGGGTCCTCCCCGCGTGGAGTTTGCATGTTCTCCCCGTGTCTGCGTGGGTTTCCTCCGGGTGCTCCGGTTTCCTCCCATAGTCCAAACACATGCAGGTTAGGTGCATTGGCAATTCTAAATTGTCCCTAGTGTGTGTGTGTTTGCGCGCCCTGCGGTGGGCTGGCGCTTTGCGCGGGGTTTTTTTCCTGCCTTGCGCCCTGTGTTGGCTGGGATTGGCTCCAGCAGACCCACCGTGACCCTGTAGTTAGGGTATAGCACAGGGGTGTCAAACTCCAGGCCTGGAGGCCCACAGGTTTTCATCCTAACCCTTTTCCCTAATCAGTGACCAGTTTTCAGGGCTAATTAACTTATTTTCCCTTCATTTTAATAGCCTTGTTTTTAAGGATTTAGTCATCAGAATTTATTCCTTTCTTTATTAAATGGCAGCCAAACAGAAATGAGATGTGAAACGAGCCAACAGATGACCAGCTAAACTGGGATTTCAAACTCCAACCAATTTCACTCCAACCAAACTCTTAATGAGAAGCCAATTCTTGCTGTTAATTAAACCCGTTATTTAATTCCATGGCTTGTTGCTGCTCTCATTTTGCCACAGCACACATTTTGAAAACTGTTGTTTTTCTGTTCTTTCTAAGAGCACCGTCAAAATGTTTTGGTGACCTGAGAGATCAACCTTACTGAGACCTTCACCTTTCTTTATTTTCAGATATTGTGTGATGGGCACAGGGGAGCTGGTCATGTAGCAGCTTATTTTGTGTCTCATTATTGTTTGGCTGCTAATTAAAGAAGAAGAAGAAGCAACTAAGGGGCCTGAGTCAAGTTAATTAAAACTAAGGCAAAAGAGGTTAATTAGCAGCAAAAACTGGTCACTGATTAAGAAGATGGTTAGAATGAAAACCTGCAGCCACTGCAGCCCTCCAGGCCCAGAGTTCGACACCCGTGGTATAGCGGGTTGGATAATGGATGGATGTATTGTAGGTGGAGGACCTCTTCTGAAGTGCATGTGGAGTGGGGCTGCTTGGAGACCCCAACTCCCTTTTTCACTAAGATTGAGAATCAACTTCACAACCTTAACACTAGAATTTCAAAGGATGGGAATTCTCGTTAATTTCCCCTTGGAGACCAACAGAGTAATATCGATCTACCCATCTGCTGCACTTTCAATCAATCCACTGCATCTATCGAACTATCTGTCAGAATGATGAGAATCAAAAGTCCCCAGAAAACTGATAACATACCTTTAATCTCTGTAAACAAGCGGCTCTCGCCTCTCGCGTCTCACGTCTATGTAACACCAAACAGCTTACTTTATTAGAGGTTTATATAAGAACATTTGTAATTTCTTTTCCAGCAGGGAGAAGGAGGACAGAGCCTGAATGGAGTTCGTATTACAACAAAAGACGGCGATGAGCCGAGTAAAGTATTGCTGGGTGTTCTGGAGCTCATAAATTAACTAAAACAGGGCAGATTGGTGGCTCTGAGGCTAAGGATCTGCGCTGTTATCCAGAAGGTTGTCGGTTCGAATCCCCATTACTGCTAAATTAGAATTATGAAGGGAATTAGTCCAGTGGATCGAGGCGGTTATTTTAAAATGTGTTCATCAAGAACACGGGGGCAACTTGTTAAGGGGAAATTTCCATCTTTTTCTTTACACAAAGAACGATAGACACTTGGAATAAGCTACCAAGTAGTGTGGTAGACAGTAAGACTTTAGGGACTTTCAAAACTCGACTTGGAAGAAATAAGTGGATAGGATTGGCGAGCTTTGTTGGGCTGAATGGCCTGTTCTCGTCCAGATTGTTCTAATGATCTAAAAGAGATCCTACTTTGCTGGGCAACCCCTTAATTGCTCCAGGGGGTGCTGTACAATGGCTGACCCCAAGGGGTATGTGAAAACTAACAAATTCCTAATACAGGGTGGCACACGAAAAACCAGACCGTCTCCGATCGGCTGGCTGAAGCTATTACACAGGCGGGTGCCGTCGCGATCGTGCAGCCTTGTTGTCGTGACGGGGTCAACAGCCCCAACTGTGCATTAGTAAGGAAGCTGTGAGCCCGTGGGTACAGACATGCGTGAAAGAGATCCGGAAGATGTATTCTCTGCAACAGAGGACTGGAATAGTCAAGGCGTATGTGTCTACCGGTTCATTTAAGGAAATGTGGGACATTTTCACACAGAAGTTTCCTGGTGTAAACCTACGAGCAAAGAGCAGTACTCACGAGTTGGTGAAGAAGTGGCATAAAACTGGGTCAGCTGCAAACTGCAAATAAAGAATCGGGCCCCTCCGTTCGTACACCTGCGGTCATAGCAGATATTCAGGAACGGAAGCCCTAGGAAATCGACATGTAAATTGGCACAACAAGCGAATGTTTTGCACAAGTCTTGTCGACATGTGTTGCACTCACTACAAATGAAGCCATACAGAATGACTTGTGTCCAAGAACTGAAGGACGACAACAAGGATAAAACGTGTATTTTATTGCACGTGGCTCCTTCAAACAATTGCAATTGCATTTTTGGATTGCATATCTTTTGTTTCGTGTACGGGCTAAGAAAAGTACGTCGACATTGGAGTCATGTGCCAGCCATGCAAGAAATTGTATAAGGCGAAATTAAGAACAAAAATAAATAAATAAATAAAAAATAAGCTCACTGAGGAGCATGGAAGCCACATTGAGCCGTCTCAAAAAGAAGAAAGAATGTCTGGAAGACCTTATGATTACATTTTATTCAGCTTAAGCATCACAAGGCCATCTATAAAACACAAAATGATCAAAAATTCAAATCAATACAAAATTTTCAGAGAGAGTGAGGAAACGTTAAATCATTTACGACACTGGGTAGGGTCCAGATGGAGTATCACCACGACTGCTGAAGGCCTGTGCGTTGGAGCTGGGGAGTCCTCTACAGCGCATCTTCAACCTGAGCCTGGAACAGGGGAGAGTCCCGAGGCTCTTGTATCACCACAGTCCCAAAGCTATCACGTCCTACTGAGCTGAATGACTTCCGGCCTGTCGCTCTGACGTCACACGTGATGAAGACCATGGAGCGGCTGCTGCTTCACCACCTGAGGCCACAGGTCTGCCACGCCCTCGACCCTCTGCAGTTCGCATACCAGGAGAAGATAGGAGCGGAGGATACCATCATCTATATGCTACACCGATCCCTCTCCCACTTGGACAGAGGCAGTGGTGCTGTAAGAATTATGTTTCTGGACGTCTCTAGCGCCTTCAGCACCATCCAACCTCGGCTCCTTAGGGACAAGCTGACAGAGATGGGAGTAGATTCATACCTGGTGGCATGGATCGTGGACTATCTTACAGACAGACCTCAGTATGTGCGTCTCGGGAACTGCAGGTCTGACATTGTGGTCAGCAGCACAGGAGCGCCGCAGGGGACTAGACTTTCTCCGGTCCTGTTCAGCCAACATACATCAGACTTCCAATACAACTCAGAGTCCTGCCACGTGCAAACGTTCACTGACGACACTGCTATTATGGGCTGCATCAGGAGTGGGCAGGAGGAGGAGTATAGGAACCTAATCAAGGACTTTGTTAAATGGTGCGACTGAAACCACCTACAACTGAACACCAGCAAAACCAAGGAGCTGGTGGTGGATTTTAGGAGACCCAGGCCCCTCATGGACCCCGTGATCATCAGAGGTGACTGTGCAGAGGGTGCAGACCTATAAATACCTGGGAGTGCAGCTGGATGATGAATTGGACTGGACTGCCAATACTGATGCTCTATGCAAGAGAGGACAGAGCCGACTATACTTCCTTAGAAGGCTGGCGTCCTTCAACATCTGCAATAAGATGCTGCAGATGTTCTACCAGACGGTTGTGGCGAGCACCCTCTTCTACGCGGTGGTGTGCTGGGGAGGCAGCATAAAGAAGAAGGACACCTCACGCCTGGACAAACTGGTGAGGAAGGCAGGCTCTATTGTAGGCACAGAGCTGGACAGTTTAACATCTGTGGCAGAGCGACGGGCGCTGAGCAGACTCCTGTCAATCATGAAGAATCCACTGCATCCACTGAACAGGATCATCTCCAGACAGAGGAGCAGCTTCAGCGACAGACTGCTGTCACCGTCCTGCTCCACTGACAGACTGAGGAGACCCCACACTATGCGACTCTTCAATTCCACCCGGGGGGGTAAACGTTAACATTATACAAAGTTATTGTCTGTTCTACCTGCATTGTTATCACTCTTTAATTTAATATTGTTTTTTATCAGTATGCTGCTGCCGGAGTATGTGAATTCCCCCTTGGATTTAATAAAGTATCTATCTATCTAAAGTATTGATTTTAAAATCACACAATTGGGGGGAAAAAACAGCAGTTGAGTGAAATCCTCAACATCCCAAACAAATTGTTTCAGCATACTGTAATTTATGCTGGCAATGAAGACCCTCCATGCGGGGCTGAGCCCAACTGTTAAGCAGAACAAAGCCATGACTTGGACAGGCTGTGCTCAGCATGCCTTGAATATCTCTGAACACAAGTAATGGCTCACACACCAAGGCGTCTGTGTAACCCGAGCCGCCGACCGCCACACTTGTGCGTTTCATAACGACGACACTTTCCCCTTGTTATCCTCCATTGACCTATTTAACAGCAGGGGACGTTTTCCTCCGGGACAAATAGATCAACAGGTGGGGAGGTGGCAATAAATCGGACTTCTGTCACCGCCTATCGACATCGTTCAGCCTGAGCTCAGCTTGGTGTTTCTTCATCCTCAAATATTCAATCCCCCAGCCCCAACCCCCGCACACACACACACCCACTGCATCCCAAATTTAAAGAACACAGGATGGAATGGTGTCGCTGCTGACACGTGAGCCCCCCCATTCAGTCACAGTTGATGTCTGCATGTGTTTCCACCTAAATCAGCATTATTGACTGATAAATCTAAAATAAACAGGGTGGTCCAGATCTAATTATGCAATTTTCATTACACTATAACTTATTAAGTTTATTACATAGAGAATTCACAACTGAATGGAGGACAAGTGGGGCATTACATGGAAAATTAGTGAATTCAATGTAAGTCCATTTTTGTTTATTACAAGATATTTCGAACAATTCTTTTGTCTTGCATTGTTTTCTTGCATTGCATTAAAAGTTGCATAATTAGATCTGGGGGCGGCACGGTGGCGCAGTGGGTAGCGCTGCTGCCTCGCAGTTAGGAGACCCGGGTTCGCTTCCCAGGTCCTCCCTGCGTGGGTTTTCTCCAGGTGCTCCGGTTTCCTCCCACAGTCCAAAGACATGCAGGTTAGGTGGATTGGAGATTCCAAATTGTCCCTAGTGTGGGTGGGTGTGTGTGTGTGCCCTGTGGTGGGCTGGCGCCCTACCTGGGGTTTGTTTCCTGCCTTGCGCCCCGTGTTGGCTGGGATTGGCTCCAGCAGACCCTCGTGACCCTGTAGTTAGGATATAGCAGGGTTGGATAATTAGATCTGGACCACCCTATATTAACTTAAACTCAGTGCCTATACTTACTTTGCCCATGGCTTCTGTGTGATGTTGTGTATAGATCTATAATCTGCTAACCTTTTGCTGGGATTAACTTTTATAGATGGGCGTTCATCCACCAGAAGATAAAGACAGATTATTTTTGATTCGAATGAAAGATCAGGAGATGAAATGTAGTTAAGTTCATTAAAAAAAAAAAAACGATTTAGGAAATGTACGCATGGTGTAACATTCAGACGCATTTGGGAACTTAGCTAACTGATCTGAAATTGGGAGCATATTACTTTTGTTTTTTTTTTTTTTTTTTTTGCAAATTTCAAAGAGTCAGTTATCACAGACTCTATTATTTTCTAACAATAAGTACAATGGAACCTCGGTTTGCAACAATAATTCGTTCCAGAAACATACTCACAATCCAAAGCACTCGTATATCAAAGCGAATGTCCCCATAAGAAATAATGGAAACTCAGATGATTCATTCCACATCCCAAAACTATTCATATAAAGATAATTAAATACAAAATATAAAGTAAAAATACATAAAACAAATTAACCTGCACTTTACCTTTGAAAAGAATCATGACTGGTGTGAGTGAGTTTCTAAACTCTTGTGGGATTCCACCCAACAGGACAACTCGCGGAAGAGCGTCCTAAAGCAACCGCAGGCTCCCAGCGCTGTAGCGGTTCGCCGTAAAAGTGAATCCAACAAGATCACGGACATGGTATAAGCGCCTGCCGTTGATGGGTGATACAAGGAACAAGGAACATTATAAATGCGCAGGGCACGGTATTAATTGGCCACTAACCTGGCCCCGACCTTACCTGACTGCTGTGTCAGTGTATAGTTAGTGGCAGATCCCGCTACAATAAATAACCGTGCTGTCCCTGTTTCAAGCTGAATAAAGATGGTGTCGCTAAAGTACTGAGATTCAGCTTTGTGTTTTGGGGTGCAAGACGGGGACTCACATGTTACAACACACACACACACGGTCAAA
>JANRMT010062816.1:14057052-14074844 GCA_026402145.1 Polypterus bichir lapradei | reverse complement strand
GTTTAAACAATTTACAATGAAGATCTGTAAAGTTATTTGGATTTTTATTTGTTGAAATACACAGTCCTGAAAAAGGGACGTTTCTTTTTTTGCTGAGTATATATATACACACACACACACGTTTTTTTTTTTTGTTTTTTATTTCACCTTATACAATTTCTCGTATTAGGAATTTGTTAGTTTTCGCATACCCCTTGGGGTCAGAACACAGGGTAAGCCATTGTACAGCACTCCTGGATTAACTGAAGGTTAAGGGCCTTGCTCAAGGGCCCATGCGGAGTAGAATCTCTTTTGGCAGTGACGGGGATTCGAACTGGCCACCTTTATATTATATCTATACTAATAAAAGGCAAAGCCCTCACTGACTGACTGACTGACTCACTCACTCACTGACTCACTCATCACTAATTCTCCAACTTCCCGTGTAGGTAGAAGGCTGAAATTTGGCAGGCTCATTCCTTACAGCTTACTTACAAAAGTTAAGCAGGTTTCATTTCGAAATTCTACACGTAACGGTCATAACGGTCGACAATGTCCGCCATGTTGAACTTTCTTATTTATGACTCCATCTTCACGAAATTTGGTAGGCGGCTTCCCTGCGCTAACCAAAACCAATGTACATACTTATTTCGGTGGTATGACGTCACTGTCGGCCTCCATATTGAACTTTCCAACGGTCTTTGTTACTTATGGGCCCATCTTCAAGAAATTTGGTACGCGGGTTCCCAACGCAACTGAATCCTACTTACGTACATATATACGTCCATAGCCTACAGCTCGGTCACCGTGTGAGGTGGCGTTGGGTCCCCCATCCCAATGCCTCATACGTTGTTGGCTGCCTGCCTATATAGGGCCGTCCGTC
Organism: Polypterus bichir lapradei; assembly: GCA_026402145.1. Classification (NCBI taxonomy): domain Eukaryota; kingdom Metazoa; phylum Chordata; class Cladistia; order Polypteriformes; family Polypteridae; genus Polypterus; species Polypterus bichir. Next base: position 14,073,982 of record JANRMT010062816.1, on the reverse strand, counting down.
TCTCCGGTCTCTACATTCCCTTCCTTGCTTTGCCACAGGATTCACGTCTCCCTGCTGATAACTGCAGCCTTTTTTTTAATCCACGGCTTTGTCACTGTTTTATTGTTCGTTTATTATGATTATAGTTATTGTGTAGGTATTTTAGACTTACTTTACATTGTTCAGGTACCCATTTCCTTTATCATTCCAACCGTACCCCCATTAACATGTCTATCGAGGTGATCACCATCGATCAAAGAACTGTCACTTACCGAGTGGTTTCCATGCCCGGAGATGGCACCTGCCTTTTCCATTCTCTCTGTTACATATTGCACAGCCATATCAGGCTCACTCTTGATATCCGGAGGAACATTGTGTCTTATGTATTGAATGACTGGGACAGGTTCAAGGTGTGGACTGATGACGGTACAGGAGATAATTATACTACACAGGAGCACTAGAAGAGTGAAATGCTTAAGCCCTTCACCTATGGTTCTGCATGTGAGTTGATGGCTGCCGCTGAATTGTTCGGTTGTCGCTTTCAAGTATACCGAAATGGCCAAATATTTTACACCTTTCGACAACTGCCAATTCCTCTTAAACATCTTAGATTCACAGGTGACGATTTCAGTCGTGGACACTTTGATGTTTATGAATGTTTAAACTCTCAAAAGCTGGATGTGAAGTTATCGATGAAACCGGTTGTAAGCTTACAACGCTTGACAGATGCCGAATGTCACTTCAACACAAGTCCTGCAAATACTGTCGTAATTGAAACAAACCATGAAACTCAAACCGATTATGACAGCAGCAATCCAAGCTGTGAGATTTGACACAAGATTACTGTTCACATGGCCAACTGTAAGTTGCATGCTCAAGAGTAAGCTCAGCGCACAGCTTGGTCATGTTACAACCGGAGGGCCGAACTGACAATGTGGTATACAAAGAGATCCTTAACAAATAATTATTGGCATATTTTCCCTCAGTTTAAAAAGGTTAAATTTTCTTCTTAATAAAAATTTTAATGCAGTACTTCGCCGCTGCGAAGCACGGGTATTTTGCTTATATATATATATATACACACATATATATACACACACACACATACATATATACAGTATATATATATATAGTGACCACAAGGGGGCATCACTGAGCCCCAAACCCAAGACTCAGCAATACACTATACTCTTGTAGACTAAAATAAAGGACTTTTATTTTCTCCAGGCACTTCTTGCAGTTCTCTTCCCAGTACCCAGTAATCAGCCACAACTACACAAATAAATCAAACAAACAATAGGACTCCCCAATGTGAGGCAGTGGACTCCTTTTATGTCGGACCCAGGAATGCTTCTGATGTTACACTGTTTCCTTGAGGAAGCACTTCCAAGCCACAGAAAAAGTAGGATGGTCGGTCCCTCAGTGCCCTCTATCACACCCCAGGGACCCCACCAGGGCTGCACTTCTGGAACTCAAAGTCCCAAGTACTCCCCCCAAACCCCCCCCCCCCACCCGACAGGTGTCCCCATCAGGTAACACTATGAGGACCACTGCCAACATCCTCTGCTCCGGCCGGGACACCCATTCTCATCCTACAATGTATATCAGTTGGATGATGGGTGGTTGGGTTTGAAAGGGTTTTGAATTCAGGAAGTCAAACACCTCATTTGAATAATTTATAGTAAAGGAGCACAGTTTCAAAGAAAAAAAATCAAAAAGAAAAAATGCCCAAACCGCTTTAATAATTTGTGAATGTAGGGGAGTTGGTGGTACATTTCATGTAACTAGAGTCCTTAGATTTAATTTTTTTTTTTTTGTCAATTCATGAAACCAGTTGGAAAACATCAGGAAAAAAGTCTGTCACTAATAGATTAGATAATAGAGGAAGATGACATGCCAACGCGCACACGTTGTTTTGGAGGCAGTTAAGGACAGGGTGGTCAAAAAAAAAAAAACACACAAGAGACAGAAAAAGCGGTAACACGCTGGAGCAAAGCCAAGAATGTCTGAGGAAACGATCCAAAAGAAAGTGAGTGTCCTTTCTGTGTCCTCCTGGCCTGATGAGAGTACAAGGCCAGAAAAAATAATCTGCACAGGACAAAAGCTTAACAGACGGACGGGCATTAAAAATGACTGGAATGACCCAGTGGTTACTGTTGCCAGTTTACAAATCCCCCACCTTGGGTTTGAAATCCCGTGCCCGCTTGTTGACTCTGTGGAGTCTGCATGTTCTCCAGCCATCTGCGTGAGATTTCCAGGCTCTCAATCTCGCATGCCCAATGATGGTCATCTTCAAAACACGATTAATGATCAAGGGGTTTTGGGGGGGGGCATTGGAGATGCCAGAGAAGTAAAGGGTGCCCTCAAGCTGCTAAGCAACAAAACAGTTAAGTCAAAAAGCTTTGTGCCCCCAATATCATCTGCACTGCAGTTCCAAAATGGATGCAACCCACAGTTCAAATTGCCTCACTACTGCCCGGACCACCGGTAGGAAAGATGGGCCAGGTGTAAGCAGCAGGTGTTGCATCCCAATTCAGTCTGTGTCCCTTGACCACACGGGGGCAAAAATGTCAAACAAACTTTGAAATCAGCGACGTTTCACCATCAGGGCTCGCACTGAAGTCAATACCGGACTTCGGCCTTCTCTACGGATTATTGCAAGATCCGATCTCTCTATTATAATAAAAAAATTCTGGGACAAGATGGGACTTTTTAGCCTGGGATGAGACGTGACTTTCTCAGAGAGACACTTTCACATCCCACAAGACGAGACTTTGTGCCAAGAGGTTTAACCACGCCCGGGACCGGAAATAAAAGACAAAGAGTAGGTGACAAAATAGAACGTCGTAAAGAATTCAAAAACGTCGGCGTGATACACATGCAGAGCAGGTTAGAGATAATGGAAGTACTAAAATATGAAAATTTCAAAAAAAGGATAGTAAAGATCGTATTAGCGCAAACAAATGGAAATTACGGAACAGCGAAAATACATCGAATGTATTGTTCGGATTCAAACTTTAAGTTGGAGACTCGTAGATCGTCTAATTCGTGTTGCCATCAGGAAAAGTAGTGTTTCTTCCCAATGAGGAGGTGTATCCACAAGAATTAAAAGATTGGTTGTTTGGTGAAAGTGAAATCCACATACGTGAGAGGCAGGGACGAGAAGTGGCTGGCTTGTAGCATGTAGGGGGGGATTGGGGTTTGGTGAGCGAAGCCCCCTAGTTCTCTTAAAAGATAAAAGTTATTCGCCTTTACAAATGCACTGCCTGCAGCCAGGAACCCGTGAGGACGTGCATTTCTAAGGCTCATTCACAGGTGACAAGCTAATAAATGACCTGCAAATGACAGCACAAAGCAAACTACCGACTGCACCACAATAGTCGGACGACGCACCTCACTTACTCAACGCAGCCATCGTATGTTAGCTGTATTGTGAGGGAGCATCCGTTACGGCACTACGGCCATGTGGTGCGATTTCCCGAGGGTGACCCGGCTCGCAGAATCCTCATAGTTGAGGACCCGAGCGGCTGGACCGGGCCAAGGTGATGCCCACCTAACACCTAGTCATTTCCGGAGGGTGGGACTGGACCACCTGTCTGCCTGTGGGTTGCCAACCAGGCCCCCAAGCTGTTTTGTGTTGTGGTGGGTGCGGCAACATGCTGTCCCAGTGAATGTGCCCCAACCTGAACCTGACCTGTCGCACTCCCTGAAGTGCCATCAGAATGCCCGCTCTATATGAACCAGTCCTTAGGTAGGTGGTATATGTCAAAGTAGTATCCACATGAATGCCAGGACCTAGCGATTCCCAGCAGAGCAATGCCCAGAGTATTTATCTGAGGACCAGTGGCCCGCATGTTTCCTCGTGCTTATTAGAAGATTATTGGATGGCTAATTAAACTCGAGGGTCATGTCATTGGGATGAACATCCAGAGGAGAATCCACACACACAGAGAAAGTCCACACAGATAGCGGGTGCAACCCGGGATGTGAACCCAAGTCACTGCAGCGACGAAGTGTCACTAATAACCACCGAGCCATCAGGTCAGCCCCGCGTCCACGACTCAAATCTGAACAATTTTAATTCACTCCAGAGGAACCTTACTCTTACTCCTTATTGTGAAAAAAAGAAATAATAAGCAGTCGCCTTTTCAGTAGTCACATTACAGTAGACATTAAATGAGAAGCAGATGTCTTAAAGGGAAATTGGAAGAGTTTGAAAATATATATATGGCATTTTGCCCTGGGTCATATAGACAGAAGATCAAACAGATGTTTCAAATGATAAAAGTGGCAGCGTAACAGTCAACCATTTGGAGCCCAGAACTGTTTGATTTCATTTTATTTAGGTAGCAGCAGCTGGTAAGCACAGTGGCACAGTAGTTAGTGCTGCCGCCACACAGGTCCAGGGCCCTGGGTTCTAATGTGACAGTATTGATTTGGGACAGTTAGAAACTTTTGGAATCACTCCAAGGCTAAATGTGTGAGTGTGGGTGTGTGCATGGGTGGGCTGTGCCCACTCCTACCTAATGCCTAGTGCTGCCAGGATTGGTTCCACCTCACACAGACCCGGACTGGCATTAAGTGGATTTATGAATATTATGTTAAATATATGAATTCAGGGCACCTCTCCAGCTCTTCATAGGATATTTAGAGTGACATGATGGCACACTCCTGGATTCTGGCCTAGACTCCGAGATGTATAGATGGCATCTTCTCCTCATGTTTCTGTCGAGTTTTTGCTGGCCACTTCTCTTTTCCCTCTCATGTCCTAAACAAGCGTAGGTTGTGTCACTAGGTGACTCTCTGTAGGCTTGGTCAGTGGGTTTCTGTGCCAGGTTAGACACCGGACCCTATGACTTGTTCCATTTTGGTTCACGAGGGTGTTTATCAGAAGTGGTTTATTTGGTAATACGAAGGGGGACCCAAAAATAGAGAATTTTTTTTTTTTAAATCGTATATTTCTCTGAACATTTCCAAAATTTAATCACCCTCAAAATACTCTCCCTGAGACCCAATACACTTGTGTCCCACCGCTTTTTCCACCGTTCAAAACTGTTCTGAAATTCTTGCAAAGTGGTGGCCTTCAGTGCCTCCGTCATTTGCTTCTTGACCTCCTCTACATCCTAAAAATGCTTTCCTTTAAGGTCCCTCTTCATTCTTGGAAATAAGAATAAAATCGCAGGGTACATGTTCCGGGGAGTGGTGGGGAACCATTGTCATGCCATTTTTTTGTAAGAAACTGCCACACACTCAATGCTGTGTGAGGGGGAGTGTCGTCGTGATGCAGGAACCACTCGCCTGATCGCAGCAATTCGGGTCGTTTTCTCCGCACAGCATCGCGCAATCGCTTAAGCACTTTAAGGTAAAAACCCTCGCCTGACTCAAAGCTTCCTCTTTGAAAGCCTCTCAAAGCATTGTGACAGCTTCTACTGACATTTCCCCCCCCCAAAAGGAAACAGAACTTGATGCAAATATGTTATCCTTTCAAGTCTGTCATCACATCGACAAAGATGGTAACAGAGATTCAAGAAAAAAAAATTACACCGACCTTACAGACCATTCTCCAAGGGAGCCGCTTGGCCAAATGATGCACAGGGCAGTCCAGTAGATGCACCTAGCGGCAAACATCGGAACTAATGACCCCTCCAGCCTCCAAAAAAAAAATTCTCATTAATTTTGGGTCCCTCCTTTTCATTTTTAATGAAAATACACGTTTGGAATGTTCCGAGCATATGGCTGGAAGTCTTGACATGGGCACTATGTGACACGAGTACCGCAAGATTTATTTCCATCCGTACTTTCAATAGTGTTTGCTGTTGTCTTGCATTGGTCACTATACACCGATCAGCCACAACATTAAAACCAACTGCCCGATATTGTTTAGGTGCCACCAAAAGCGTCCTGACCCATCGAGACATGTGTACGTGTCAAGAGGGGCCCCAAAGAAGGAAACGTCATCTTTCCTGTGTCTAACAAACACGTTCCTAAAGAAGGAAGTTGTCTTATGTCAGCTTACTGCAACCTGTCTTATGACAGACGCCTGTATGAATAACCTACCATTATGACAAATCAGCTTTTAATACTTAATAGCTTGAAAGCAGTTAAATTTTCTTTCACACTTATACGTGACACATTCATACAGCCATCCAAGATACACTCTCCACTAATGCTGTTGGCACTTTTACAGCCCGAGTAATTCTCAGGTCTAATGCTTACAAGAGACACATCCATACAGCTGCCCAAGTAACGCTTGGCACTAACGCTGTTGGCACTTTTACAACCGGAGTAATTCTCAGGTCTAATGCTTACAAGAGACACATCCATACAGCTGTCCAAGTGACGCTCGGCACTAATGCTGTTGGCAGATTTACAGCCCGAGTAATTCTCAGGTCTAATGCTTACACGAGACACATCCATACAATTGCCCGAGTAACACTCGGCACTAACGCTGTTGGCACTTTTACAGCCCGAGTAATTCTCAGGTCTAATGCTTACACGAGACACATCCATACAGCTGCCCGAGTAACGCTCGGCACTAACGCTGTTGGCACTTTTACAACCGGAGTAATTCTCAGGTCTAATGCTTACACAAGACACATCCATACAGCTGCCCGAGTAACGCTCGGCACTAACGCTGTTGGCACTTTTACAGCCTGAGTAATTCTCAGGTCTGATGCTTACACGAGACACACCTATACAGCTTCCTAAATGATGCTCGGGTCTAACACTAAGGAGGTTAAACCATCTATCAGCCTGGGCACAACAGTGCAGGGCATCCATGGCATTACAGGGGCCAACATGTAAACTCCATTTACAGGACAATAGGCTAGGAAATGAAGCAGGGCTCAAATGCAGTAAGGGGGCACAATTAAAAATATTCAATTAACTCTTACCACAATATAACTATAATTAATTGCAATATTAATAAGTCTTACTTGTTTTCTATTTATTTTGATCGTTAATGCGGTGAAACATTATGAAATATGTCTCTTTGTGCAATCAGTTGAATGTGACACTCATGACACGTGTGATGCAGTAAATTAATTTAATGATCGCGGTTCGTATTTATTAACCAGGATTTGGGTAAATTCTGTGAAGAACTGCAGCTCCCATTCGGGTGGCTTATTTTGGTCTGCTTATACAACACGTGCGCTTTTTGCTCATTGGTGACCTCTATTTCCCACAACATCCTGGGGATCCCAAGAGAAATTTTGTCCAGTAAGAGAAATATTTAGAAGGACAGGAAAAAAAAAAAAAAATGAATTGCCCTCCTTGATGTGACCCACAATGTGCCATTAGCGGCCATCCATCTGGTCCTCTTTTCAGAATTCATAGCGTGCAGGAAATGCGAAAAAATGACAGAACAAATCTCTCCTCATCTCCGGCAAGCACTCTAGCAAAGGGAAATACATTTTAAAAATGAATGCTTCCAATACCTCCTAAATTTGTTTCTTTTTTTTAATGCCCAAGCGACATTTAAACAGCTCCAACGTATTGTATTCGGCCTCACTTCGGCTATTAAATGCGCTTCCTATTTATAGGCCAGGGCCTAGCAGTGGGAGCCAGTTCCAGGAAGGAGTTGTTTATTAAAAGTCACAGAGGTCAAGATTTCAATCTTGCATCAAACGTTTCATTGTTCTGAAATAAGGGTGAGATGGGGGCAACGCCCAGGCCATTAACGGCTGGAGATTAGAGTCACACACATACACACACAAACACACACACTCCCTCACATGGCACTAATGGAGCGGTGAAGAATGTGACAGTCCGGTCAGGCTGCATATAGCAATGGACTGAACTGAAAAACACGAAGTGCCAACAGTCAGTCTGTTCTGTGTATGCAGGCGGTGTGGTGTACTGGTTAAGGCTTTGGACTGCAAAGCTTCAGGTTGTTTGTTCAAATCCCACTGCTGACACCACTGTGTGTGACCCTCAGCAAGTCACTTCACCTGCTTGGGCTCCAAATTGGAAAACCAAAAAGAAATGGAACCGCTTGTATCATAAATGTTATAAGTCGCCTTGGATAAAACGGTCAGCCCTAACGCAGTCCATCAAAAGGACTTCCATTAAGAGAGCTGCTAACAAAGAACCGCAGGAGACGCAGATTTCAGTGCTCAAAACACCCGAATCAACAAATCTGCCTAACGACACCAGTAGATGCACAGACGAGACTGCATGACATCCATCTTCTGACTGCACGTCGAAACGAATAACTAAAGGAACTGAACATGACTGCCTAATTGGAAATGCAAACAGAATAGCTGCAGCGTTTTAACATGTCGTACACCCACAGAGCACGATGCTTAGCTAAACTCTGTGTGCTGTTGTTACACCATATATAGTGATGCAGTAGCCATAATGACAGAAAGAAATCATAGCAGACAGAGGTGTGAAGATAAAGTAGCTGTGGTGGGCTACACGTGTGTCATTATCGCCACGCTCATTACAATGTACAGTTGGGGGGGGATATGTGATCCCCTGCTGAATTTGTACATTTGCTCACTTACAAAGAAATGAACAATCTCAAATTTTTATGGTAGTTTCATTTTAATGGAGAGAGACAGAATATCAACCAAAAATCCAGAGAAAAAACACATTGCATAAAAGTTATAAATGGAACAACGTAAATGGAACTAATTAAACTCGGGCACCGACGCGAGTGGCAGCCTTTCCAGCAGCCCTGTGTATGACTTTATCTTTAAAGTCTTTATCTTTCTACCATTTTCTCTATTTTTCTTTATTTCACGGTTAACTCCTAACACTTTCTTTTATGTGGACTCATTCCATGGACACTTTTTACTACTTGGAGATGGATCTTTACACACCGAGACTCGTCTATTCAAGTAGTCAACTTCAAGCGCTGAGAACAAATGCTCACGCCGATGTGGTTCCCTATTTACCTGACGTGGTAAGAAGGCGGTATCGGGGCAGCAGAGCCGGTGCTAAGATAAAAGCCACGCGTCTAGCAAGAAAGTGGCGCTACAAACCTTCGGTGTCTTCTGTGATCCTAGGAAATGTGAACTCACTACCAAATAAGATCGACGAACTGGTGAAAAATGTCAGGACCTACAGAGAATGCAGTTTGCTGTGTTTTAGTGAAACGTGGCTAACAACTAACATCCCAGATGCTAACGTGGAGCTACCCGGGTTTAGCATAGTTAGAGTGGACAGAGACGCAAGTACCAGCGGGAAACAGAAAGGAAGGGGTGTCGCTCTCAATGTCAATACAAGATGGTGCAACTCTGGACATCTAAACATTAAAATCTCCACTTGCTGCAAGGACATCGAACTGTTGGCCAGAAGTTTGCGTCCCTATTACTTGCCCAGAGAGTTTGGACACGTCATTGTTGTTATTGTTTACATCCCTCCTCGGGCAGACGTGGAGATAGCGAGTGACATTATTCATTCCGTGGTTGCTAAGTTACAAACGCAGCACCCTGAGGCGCTTGTGCTAATCGCTGGAGACTTTAACCATGTAATGCTGGAAAAAACGTTACCTGCCGTCTCCCAGTATGTGGACTCTTAACACCCGGTAAATAGGACTGTTGACCTACTGTATGCAAACGTTAAAGACGCATACGGCGCCACCCCGCTGCCTGCGCTTGGGAAAGCAGATCATAACCTGGTTCTAATTCAGCCTCACTACAAACCAAGAGTGAAGGCGCTACCTACAACCACACGACCATTCAGGACGTGGTCCCCTGAGGCAGAGCAGGCTCCGAGAGACTACTTTGGAACTACAGACTGGGATATCCTGCAGGGATCACATAGTGAGAACATTGAGGAGGTTGTTGACTGCACAACTGATTACATCAACTTCTGTATGGACATTGTAGTTCCAGTAAGAACAGTACTCTGCTATTCTAACTACAAGCCATGGATTACAAGTGACAACAAGGGCTTTTTGAACCAGAAGAAAAGGACTTTCAAAGGCAGTGATCAGCATGAGCTCAAGCGCGTGCAGAAGGAACTCCGAGTCCAGCTCAGGGCGGCGAAGGAGCAGTACAGGAGAAAGCTGGAGCAGAAGTTGCAGAATAACAGCATGAAGGAAGTGTGGGGTGGGATGAAGATCATCACTGGCTGCAGCTCGAAGCGGGGTGCCACCATCGAGACAGACGTGGAGAGAGCAAACCAAATGAACAACTTCTTTGACAGGTTTGACCACCCTAACCCACTCTCACCTCGGAGTACTGCATCCTCCACCCATCCTTCTGCTGATACCAGCATAGGAGAGACATCCCCACCCACAATTACAGCAGCGCAGGTGAGCAGAGAGCTGAGGAGACTTCGTGCCAGTAAAGCAGCGGGTCCAGATGGAGTATCGCCACGACCGCTGAAGGCCTGTGCGCTGGAACTGGGGAGTCCTCTACAGCGCATCTTCAACCTGAGCCTGGAACAGGGGAGAGTCCCAAGGCTTTGGAAAACATCTTGTATCACCACAGTCCCAAAGGTATCACATCCTAGTGAGCTGAATGACTTCTGGCATGTTGCTCTGATGTCACATGTGATGAAGACCATGGAGCGGCTGCTGCTTCACCACCTGAGGCCACAGGTCCACCACGCCCTCGACCCTCTGCAGTTCGCATACCAGGAGAAGGTGGAAGTGGAGGATGCCATCATCTATATGCTACACCAATCCCTCTCCCACTTGGACAGAGGCAGTGGTGCTGTAAGAATTATGTTTCTGGACGTCTCTAGCGCCTTCAACAACATCCAACCTCTGCTCCTTAGTGACAAGCTGACAGAGATGGGAGTAGATTCATACCTGGTGGCATGGATCGTGGACTATCTTACAGACAGACCTCAGTATGTGCGTCTCGGGAACTGCAGGTCTGACATTGTGGTCAGCAACACAGAAGCGCCGCAGGGGACTGGACTTACTCCGGTCCTGTTCAGCCAACATACATCGGACTTCCAATACAACTCGGAGTCCTGCCACGTGCAAAAGTTCGCGGACGACACTGCTATCGTGGGCTGCATCAGGAGTGGGCAGGAGGAGGAGTATAGGAAGTTAATCAAGGACTTTCTTAAATGGTGTGACTCAAACCACCTACAATTGAACACCAGCAAAACCAAGGAGCTGGTGGTGGATTTTAGGAGGCCCAGGCCCCTCATGGACCCCGTGATCATCAGAGGAGACTGTGCAGAGGGTACAGACCTATAAATACCTGGGAGTGCAGCTGGATGATAAATTGGACTGGACTGCCAATACTGATGCTCTGTGCAAGAGAGGACAGAGCCGACTATACTTCCTTAGAAGGCTGGCGTCCTTCAAAATCTGCAATAAGATGCTGCAGATGTTCTACCAGACGGTTGTGGTGAGCGCCTTCTTCTACGCGGTGGTGTGCTGGGGAGGCAGCATAAAGAAGGACGCCTCACACCTGGACACACTTGTGAGGAAGGCAGGCTCTATTGTAGCTGGATAAAGCTGGACAGTTTAACATCTGTGGCAGAGTGACGGGCGCTGAGCAGGCTCCTGTCAGTCATGGAGAATCCACTGCATCCACTGAACAGGATCATCTCCAGACAGAGGAGCAGCTTCAGCGACAGACTGCTGTCACCGTCCTGCTCCACTGACGGACTGAGGAGACCCCAGACTATGCGACTCTTCAATTCCACCCGGGGGGACTAAATGCTAGCATTATTCAAAGCTATTGTCTGTTTTTACCTGCATAATTTAATAATGTTTTTTGTATCAGTATGCTGCTGCTGGATTATGTGAATTTCCCTTGGGATTAATAAAGTATCTATCTATCTATCTAAATTGATTTGCATGTCATTGACAGAAATAAGGATTTGATTCCCTACAACCCAACCAGAATCCTGGCTCCCACATGTGGCACACAAATTACAATCAATCAACTATAGATACTCCTGATCTTAATTCGTGATGTGTATAAAGCCCACCTGTCCACAGAATCAATTTCTTCCATTCCAACCTCTCCACCACCATGGGCAACACCAAAGAGCCATCCAAAGGACCTAAGGGACAAAACCTGCACAAGGCTGCAATGGGCTACAAGACCATCCGCAAGAAGCTTGGTGCAATTATTCGGAAACGGAAGAAATAGAAAATGACCATCAATCGCCCATGGTCTGTAGCTCCATGCAAGATTTTTGGGCTGATCCCTCACCTTTCTCATGGTCATCCTCAACCCCATGAGGCAAGATCTTATATGGAGCTCAAGACTGAGGGCGATTGATGGTCATTTTCTATTTCTTCCATTTCCGAATAATTGCACCAACAGTTGTCACCTTCTCACCAAGCTTCTTGCTGATGGTCTTGTAGCCCATTGATGTGTATAAAGTCAACCCGTCCACAGAATCAATTTCTTCCATTCCAACCTCTCCACCACCATGGGCAACACCAAAGAGCTGTCCAAAGGATGTCAGGGACAAGACCTGCACAAGGCTGCAATTGGCGACAAGACCATCCGCAAGAAGCTTGGTGAGAAGGTGACAACTGTCGGTGTGATTATTTGGAAATGAAAGAAATAGAAAATGACCATCAGTCGCCCTCGGTCTGGAGCTCCATGCAAGATCTTGCCTCATGGGGTTGAGGATGATCATGAGAAAGGTGAGGGATCAGCCCAAAACTACATGGGAGGAGCTTGTTAATGATCTGATGATTCAGAGGTCCAGGTCCTCCCTGTGTGGAGTTTGCATGTTCTCCCCATGTCTGTGTGGGTTTCCTCCCACAGTCCACAGACATGCAGGTTAGGTGCACTGGCGATCCTAAATTGTCCCTAGTGTGTGTGTGTGCCCTGCGGTTGGCTGGCGCCCTGCCCAGGATTTGTTTCCTGCCTTGTGCCCTGTGTTGGCTGTGATTGGTTCCAGCAGACCCCTGTGACCCTGTAGTTAGGATATAGCGGGTTGGATAATGGATGGATGGATGGATGGATGATTCAGAGGTTCACTTGCAAACTTAAGACGGACCCGTACATTTGCCTTCATGAGCAGGGAGACCTTGTCGGTGCTGCAAAATCTCAATCCATTAGGGCATAGTGTGTTGCCAATGGTGTTCTTGGTGACTGTGGTTCCAACTGCTTCTCCCATGTAGTTTTGGGCTGATCCCTCACCTTTCTCATCATCATCCTCATCCCATGAGGCAAGATCTTATATGGAGCTCCAGACCGAGGGCGATTGATGGTCATTTTCTATTTCTTCCATTTCCAAATAATTGCACCAACAGTTGTCACCTTCTCACCAAGCTTCTTGTTGATGCTCTTGTAGCCCATTACAGCCTTGTGCAGGTCTTGTCCGTGATGTCCTTTGGACGGCTCTTTGGTGTTGCCCATGGTGGCGGAGAGGTTGGAACGGAAGAAATTGATTCTCGGACAGGTGGGCTTTATAAACATCACAAGTTGAGATCAGGAGTATCTGGAATTGATTGATTAATTGATTGATTGTGTGACATGCAGCAAATCTGTGGGAGCCAGAATTCTGGCTGGGTTGTAGGGGATCAAATTCTTACTTCACTCCATGACATGCAAATCAATTTATAACATTTATGTAATGTGTTTTTTTCTGGATTTTTGCTCGATTTTCTGGCTCTCTCCATTAAAATGAAACTACCATAAACATTAGAGACTCTTCGTTTCTTTGTAAAGCGAGCAAACTTCCAAATTCAGCAGTGGATCAAATGCTTATTTCCCCCACTGTACGTATTAATCATGCTGTGGAGCTGCTGAATGGGTGACAGCAATTTTCACTTTATTTTCTCTCACCGTCAAGTCTTTCGTTCCTTAGTATCCTTTGTACTCTCCCCGAAACCCCCACAGCAGTTTAAAAGCACACGGACTGGAGGAGTTCTGGGGGGCGGGTGCTTTAGGATGAAGCCCTGTGGGCGGAGCCTTTGCAGTATAGGATTTTGCCGCTGTTCACTACACACTTGTCCCGAGAGACGTGTATATTCTCATTTGGGAATCTACGAGACAAGTGTGCGCCTGTCCTCATGCCACACTGATCCGCACAATCATAAATTATTGCTCTAAATGCTTGGACGGCACAAGAAGAAACACCAGGGGTGACACTTCCTGAGCTTCTTGCCAAACCAACGCCCATCCATATGCAAACACTTACATCCACACATCAATGCTTGGTTGAAGACCACCACTTTTTTGAGACTAAAAACAACAGAATGTGTGGCCAGAAACAGAATTGTGCAGCTTGCTCTGTATGAAGCACCTTTATTTGAAGACCGGAGGTCCACATCCTTGCTAGCTATCCGTTATTTTTTAATATGACTCACAGTTTAAAAAAAAAAAAAAATGTAATAAAGAAAATGGTGATGTATTCTCCAAATTTTAAATCATTTACCCAAGCCTCCTAATGCACCATAATCTTTTGCCACGCGGACATTTTCTTACACATTTAAATATTCATTTTCATTCCCTCGTTTTCAAAATGTAAGCGCTGCCAGGCTTTTCCGATGCGCTGTTAAAGGCAGCATCTCTGCCCTGAATGCTGTTTGGATGAGATCACCAGCTCGCTCTGCGACTTGATCCCGAGCCCCGCCAAAATCAGCGACCATCCTGTTCCATTTGCGGAGTGCCAGGCGCAGCGTCCACACATTTAAAGCAGCTGGGACTGCACTTCTCCTTCTCCGTCGGTCTTGCTCTGCAGATCAGGATCCTTGACAAAGCCGCGATCAAACCAGACGCTCACATCTGGACAGCAGTTCAAATTCACAACGACTGGCAGGTAACCAGTAACTCATTTTTACGGCTGGACCAGTGAAATGTCTGGCTTTTGATCAAAACTGATGTCACCAGGATACAACGAGTTATAATTGGAAAAACCTGGAGACCACTGCTACTTACATTTTTTCTAAATAATACTTTCAGAGTTGAATGTCCTCCGACGGTTATTTGAGCAGTTTATTACGCCCTCTTGTTAACACGTCTTAGGTTTACATGTCAGGTTTTCTCCTTAAGCTCAGAGGAGTTGATTTTTCTACTTGATTGGCTACACTTGGTATTGTGCGAGGCTTCGGAAAGTTCATGCAAAGACCCTGTGGTCAGCAATCTGGCTTGAGCCAAATGCCACATCCTTCCTGTCAGTGCACCGGCAAATGATTCAATGGCCCCTGTGCATTATGGGTAATTTATAATAACCCATTAAACTTAACTGTAGGGCTAAAAATGCATTCAATAATGGTCAATTAAGCAGCGTGCACACACCAGACATTAAATCCAAGCGGTGGTACAACCCCAAGGGTCTGCAGCTTACCCATAACACCCTTTGAGTGCTTATACATTAGAACAATAGAAAAACTGTGACAAGGACGGGCCATTCAACCCTAACCTAAAAAAGATCTACGACTTTGGCGTGAAGAACAACCTTTTAACATTTGTGTGAAATCAGCCCCCCATGGCTCTTATTTGCAGAATTTATTTAAAATGTGCACACTTTGGACATAGCAACTCTTAGTCTCCGTTTGCTTAAATTGAAAAGTTTCAACTCCTTAATCTCTAATTTCTACCTCGTATGTCTAACATTTTATATTTACTTAGAATAAATTTCAATATATATATATATATATATATACTGTGGCGCACAGTTTGGATGCCCATGTGATGGGAGAACCGGAGGAGGGGACATGTTTGGGGAAATACCCCCCCGGAACATGAGCATCTGGACACTTCTAGAGCCCTGGACTGCAGCACTTCTGTCAAACTTGGAAGTGCTGCCAGAAAAGGATCCGGGTGCACCTGAAGTACTTCCGACAAACCCAGAAGTACTGCCGGATGAGGATTGGAGAGCACCTCGGACCACTTCTGGGTGCACTATAAAAGAGGCCACCTCGAGAAGCCAGAGTCAGGTGTACAAGGAGTGGAAGTGGTATATATATACTCAGCAAAAAAAGAAACGTCCCCTGACTTTCAACTGTTTTTACTTTCAGTAGACTTAATGTGTAAATATTTGTATGAACACTAAAAGAGTCAACACCATAAGACATAAACTAAAAATGTTTCACAA
Source organism: Polypterus bichir lapradei (assembly GCA_026402145.1). Taxonomy (NCBI): domain Eukaryota; kingdom Metazoa; phylum Chordata; class Cladistia; order Polypteriformes; family Polypteridae; genus Polypterus; species Polypterus bichir. The sequence goes on along the minus strand of JANRMT010062816.1, from coordinate 14,058,022 downwards.
TGTGTCCCTGAATGAAGGGAGGCTCAAAATCAAAAGTACCAGTCAGTATCTGGTGTGGCCACCAGCTGCTTGAAATACTGCAGTGCATCTCCTCCTCATGGACTGGACCAGATTTGTCAGTTCTTGCTGTGAGATGTTACCCCACTCTTCCACCAAGGCACCTGCAAGTTCCTGGACATTTCTGGGGGGGAATGGCCCTAGCCCTCACCCTGCGATCCAACAGGTCCCAGACGTGCTCAATGGGATTGAGATCTGGGCTCTTCGCTGGCCATGGCAGAACACTGACATTGCTGTCATGCAGAAACTCACACACTTTTTGCCACTCCTGTCTGGTCCAGCGAAGGTGGGTTTGTGCCCATAGGCGGCGTTGTTGCTGGTGATGTCTGGTAAGGACCTGCCTTACAACAGGCCTGCAAGCCCTCAGTCCAGCCTCTCTCAGCCTATTGCAGACAGTCTGAGCACTGATGGAGGGATTGTGTGTTCCTGGTGTGACTCGGGCAGTTGTTGTGGCCATCCTGTACCTGTCACGCAGGTGTGATATTCAGATGTACCGATCCTGTGCAGGTGTTGTTCCACGTGGTCTTCCACTGCGAGGATGATCAGCTGTCCTTCCTGTCTCCCTGTAGCGCTGTCTTAGGCGTCTCACAGTGTGGACATGGCAATTTATTGCCCTAGCCACATCAGCAGTCCTCATGCCTCCCTGCAGCATGCCTAAAGCACGTTCACGCAGATGAGCAGGGACCCTGGGCATCTTTCTTTGGGTGTTTTTCACAGTCGGTAGACAAGTCTCTTTAGTGTCCTGCGTTTTTAGAACTGTGACCTTAAATGCTTACTTTCTGTAAGCTGTTAAGGTCTTAACGACCATTCCACAGGTGCATGTTAATTAATTGATTATGGTTAATTGAACATGCATGGAAAACATTGTTTAAACAATTTACAATGAAGATCTGTAAAGTTATTTGGATTTTTA
>JANRMT010062816.1:14031184-14048778 GCA_026402145.1 Polypterus bichir lapradei | reverse complement strand
TAGATAGATAGATAGATAGATAGATAGATAGATAGATAGATAGATAGGATTTTATTAATCCCAAGGGGAAATTCACATACTCCAGCAGCAGCATACTGATAAAAAACAATATTAAATTAAAGAGTAATAACAATGCAGGTATAACAGACAATAAACTTTGTGGTATCATGCCAACCTATTGCCACTTGCCCCTTGTAATGTTTCACGCTGTATTCTATATACACATTCACATGCTATCAGACGAATAGTTAAATACGAGTTTTCCATGTCAGAAATTCCACACGAACACCCTAAGAGTCAGAGTAGCACAATTTAGTGAAATCTAAGGTACCCAAACTTCTGAATTGTGACATAAAGCTGACCGATCACCTTCGTTAATTAAATCAAATAAAATGTTTAACCCGGTCCGCTGCTCAATTTTGTAGTCGAATTGCATTTTGAACAAAGTGCTAGTGGCGGAGAGCTAGCTGTCAAAACCAGGGCTGAATTTTGGGGTCTCGTAGTCTTTTCCTATTATGGAAGCCATTTTGCTTTCCATTATTTGGGTTGCGTTCTGTGTTTCTAGGGGCGTGGTCTCGTGGGTCATAACCTCGAGTTCATCAGCAGACTGGGTAAAAGGTCAGCGCCGTTTGCTTTGAGCGAAGGATAAATCCTTCAAAACCTTTATTGTATTCTCCAGGTGATTCATTTTCGTGTCTGGTTTTTAAGTTTTTGCCTGAATTTTTTTTTTTTTTTACCTCTTCTATGGTTTCTGGTCACTTTGTTTTATTTTATTTTTGTTTCTCACACCTTTTGCATGCATCTCCGAATTATACTCAAGAAATTAGTCATCCGTTTTCCTGCCGGGTCAGGACAGTAGCCGATTATAAAAAGAGTATGACCAGGAAAAATCATTGGACTCTTAAAAAAATAAATTCGGATGTGAACGTCAGTAGGTTTTGTGCCCTAGGAACCAAGTTACCTGAACTATATATAAAACTCTATAATAATATTTCAGTAATTATTTACCACTCTGATGCTTATCTTTCTGATCATTAAATAGGTCATTACGATAGCAATTGATAGGTAGAATTCATCATTAATTGCAGAATTACGGTATTTGAGGGTTCCTCTAGAGCAGGGGTGTCAAACTCCGGTCCTGAAGGGCCGCAGTGCCTGCAGGTTTTCATTCTAACCATCTTCTTAATTAGTGACCAGTTTTTGCTACTAATTAATTCTTTTTAATTAACTTGACTCGGGCCCTTTAGTTGCTTCTTTTTCCTTAATTAGCAGCCAAACAATAATGGAGACACAAAACAAGCCACCACATCACACAATATCTGAAAATAAAGGAAGGTGAACGTCTCAGTAAGGCTGATCTCTCAACTCACCAAAACACTTTGACGACATTCTTATGAAAAACAGAAAGTCAACAGTTTTGGAAATGTCAGCTGCGGCAGAACAAGAGCAACAACAAGCCGTGGAATTAAATTGGCTTCTCATTAAGAAACTGGTTTGGAGTTTGAAGCCCCAGTTTAGCTGGTCATCTGTCGGCTCGTTTCACGTCTCATTTCTGGTTGGCTGCCATTTAATGAGGAAACAAATCAATTCAGAGGACTGAATCCTTCTAACAGGGCTATTAAAAAGTGAATTACGAGTGAAAACAGGTCACTGATTAGGAAAAGGGTCTGAATGAAAACCTGTAGCCGCTGCGGCCCTCCAGACCTGGAGTTCGACACCCGTTCTCTAGAGTGCCTCTTTCTCTCGCACAATTTGGCTCAAAAACCAATCAGCACATCGTCATCTCATAACAGGCTGAAGTTTCGAGTTTGGTATTTTTCTATCCGGCCATTTTAGCTCTGGACTGTCCTCAAGAAGCTGTGACACACAGACAGACAGACAGACAGACACACACCCATTATTGAGATATCAGTGTTTTCGGTATCAGGGGATCCTAAAACCTCACGATCCATCGAAAACTGGAGATCAAAATTTTGGACGAATCAGAAGCTTTTGGTCCTCCCCCATAGACGACAGGTTATAGTGGGGGAGGGCTCAATGCAAAAAACACAGCTTTTCACATTCTGCACAAATCTGTAGGATCTTTAATTGTCAGTCCAACATCCATATGCAGAAACAAAATTCAGTACTCAGGTCCTGGTAATTAAACAGTGCCCATGACCCCCTAAAGCTTTGTGATAAAGGCATCACAGATAACCACAATAAGATAGAACAAAATAACATTTATACATAAGTAAGATAACTATGGTTAAAAGACATATTATTGCAGTATGCCCTGTAATTAGCCGCAAGTGAAAAGGTAGCAGCAACAGCTTAGTATGTGAGACCACTGAAACAAAATGCAAAGTGTGGTCTACGTCACACAGAGTGTTCACTCAGATTTAGTGACGTTGTATTCTGTCCCCTCTGTCCTGGGGATTCCCGGTTGCTGCACGATTTTGTTCCCATCAACTTTTGTTTTTAATTGGACTCCTGGGCTAATTCACTGAGCTGGTACTTCCCAGATTATGCGTTTTGGGATCAATATAGGAATTAGAAGACTAAGTTCGGTTAAAAAAATATATACATATTAAAATGTACTAAGCAGTTTTATGGGAATAATGTGTTTTTACTTTCTTGTACACATAGTATAGAGAAAGTATTGGAATCGTGAAAAAATTCAAACTTTTTTTTGATGAAACTTGACATTTTAGAGCTTTGAGGTTCTGAAAATACCCATTTTTACTTTCTCATATAGGGAAAGTATTGGAATCGTGAAAAAATTCAAACTTTTTTTGATGAAACTTGACATTGTAGAGCTTTGAGGTTCCGAAAATACCCATTTTTACTTTCTCATATAGGGAAAGTATTGGAATCATCCAAAAATTGGATTTCGAGATTTTGATGAATCTTGACGTTTTAGACCTCCCCGAGTCTGAAAATACCATTTTTGGAATTGTGTGTATGTGTGTGTGTGTATGTAAGCACGATATCTTGAGTACGCTTTCACTTGTATGTAAAATTTGCTTGACCCAAGGAGGAGGTACAAAACGTAGATTTCTATCAACTTTTGAGCTATTTCTGCTAACCAGAAGTGGTACTTTTTACTTGAAATGTTTCTCCAAAAATATAAAAAATGTGATAATTTCACATCATATTATGGTAAAGCACCACATCCTAAGGAATTTTTGCCCCTTTGCATTTTTTTTTTGAAAAACGACCGGTTTGAGATAATCGCAGTTTTTCCATTTGATGTTCAGATGGTAATACATACATATTTGGGAACGTTTTGTGTCCAAGTATTGCATTACACACATTACTAAAGTCTCTTGCAACTTTTGACCCACTTCCTCTTACCAAAAGTAGTAATTTACTTGAATCGTTCGCCAAAATCAAATTATCATGGCAATTTTTTTATTCATGAGCTGCAGAGTCCAATTTATTCAACTCTACTTTTATAATAATTGTTCAATATACTATTATTAATTTGATTTGTACTCAGGTATAGGGATGGATATTTGAGGTTTAAACAGGAAGACAATGATTTTAATTTTTTTATTAAATATCCTCAAATATCCATCCCTATACCTTAGTACGGTATACGAGAAAGTCGAGGGGAGACCTCTTCTGATTTTAGGAAATTCTGTCCGTGTGTAAACATGATAACTCGAAAACACTTTGCTCCAGGTCAATGAGAATTTTGTACACCTGCTTTATATCAAAAATAAGGAATCCTGTCAACTTTTGGGTCACTGGAAGTTGTACTTTAACTGAATATTTTCATGAATTTTCAAGTAAACTATGGTTATTATTACAGACAGATGATTCAAATTTTGTATGGTTATTAATAGTCATAAAAAGCAAACAGATATGAATTTTGAGAAAAATTACTCAGCCGGAAGTAGTATTTTATTTAAACAACCATCCAAATTTTTTGTACCATGGAAATATAAATGAGTACACGGTATTAAAAACTGTATTCAATATATTCTTTCAATAACTGTTATTGCAATGCCCCCTCTGCTGGTCGCAATATGTAAACAGAGGGTTTTAAGAAACCAGTTTTCTGTCTTAACAGGATTTGTCAACGAACTCCATGTCTGCTGTGCAGGAGTGTGTCCTGTAAAGAAATGGCGCCCCCAAGAGGAATGTGTCTGCCTTGCAACATCTTTATTGAGCTTAGATTCCCTGTGCTTGAGTCCCAAGCAGTAAAGTGATTGGCTAGTTTATGAAAGTTATAAATTCTGTCCAAAAAAAAAAAAAACTCTAGAAATTTCATGCCCTCCGGTGGGCTGGCGCCCTGGCCGGGATTGGTTCCTGCCTTGCACCCTGTGTTGGCTTTGATTGGTTCCAGCAGACCCCCCATTGACACGGTGTTCAGATTCAACGGGTTAGACGATGGATGGATGGAATTTCATGCCAAAATAATTCACATTTTTTTCTAAAATATTACTATCAGTTCACAAAAGGGAATCAGAATTTTCACAGGGACTTCCTTTTGTTTTCATTCAAGGAAGCTCAGAGGTGAAATATGAGAGAACACCTTCCCTCTGAGGCAGTGAAAACTCACCCAACCAGACGGGCATCTTTTAATTTGAGCAAAATGTCACTTTGGTAAAAATGAAAAAAAAAAAAAAAGAAGAAGAAGAATTGACATCCATTGTTAATGTTGAGGTGGAACAAGAAAGATTAAAGCCATTAAACAAAATATGTGGCACAGCCCACCGTAGCTCTATGTATGTGGCACGTATTGCGACAGGCTGGAAAGTTAATGTTTTTCAGTATAAAGTATATGGACTCCTGATCATCTCACCATCAAGGTTATTGGATAACCAATTCTGCAACCATGGGCATTAATATGTAGTTGCTCTCCCAAACCCCCTAACCCCTTTAACAACCTCCATTCTTCTTTCCAGAAGCTTTTTCAGTGTGTCTCTGGGAATTAGTGCCCATTCAGCCAAAAGAGGTCAGGTGCTGATGTTGGACGAGGAGACCTGGTAGATAATTGGCGTTCCAGTAGTGTTGAGCGCGAGGGCTCCGTGCGGGCCACTCGAGTTCCTCCATGACTGTCCTGTCCCACAGTAACTCAAATAAGCACTCGTTACAAGCGAGGTATGCAGAAGAGCATCTCTGAATGCACAACACGCCAAACCTTGAAGCAGGTGGGCTACAGCAGCAGGATACCACACCAGGTGCCACTCCTGTCAGCTAACAACAAGCAACTAAGGCTACAATTCACATGGGCTCTCCAAAAGTGGACAATAGAAGATTAGAAAAATGTCACCTGGTCTCAATTTCAGCTGTGACTTTCAGATCAACAACATGAAAGCATGGATCCATCCTGATGAGTATCAATGGCTCAGGCTGCTGCTGGTGGGGTATTTTCTTGGCTCACTTTGGGGCCCCTTAGTACCAACTGAGCATCGTTTAAATGCCACAGCGTACCTGAGTATTTTCACTGACCATGTCCATCCCATTTATGACCGCAATGTGCCCACCTTCTGATGGCTCCTTCCTGCAGGATAAACCGCCATGTCACAAAGATCAGATCAACTCAAACTGGCTTCTTGAACACGACAAGGAGTTCACTGGACTCAAACGGCCTCCACAGTCACCAGATCTCAATCCAGTAGAGCACCTTTGAGATGTGGTGGACAGGGAGATTCATATTGTGGATGTGGAGCTGACAAATCTGTAGCAACTGTGTTATGCTATCATGTCAATATGGGCCAAAATCCCAGAGGAATGTTTCCAGCACCTTATTGAATGAACGCCATGGAGAATTATGTTAGTTCTGAAGGCAGAAGGAGTCCGATCTGGTACTAGCATGGTGTACCTAATAAAGTGGCCAGCGAGTGTAGTGTGCTTACGACTTTAATCACATAGCACACCGATCAACAGCAACTACAGAAAAGCATCCATCATTTCATTTTCTGGGGCAACTTTCCCATTACAAGGTCCTGCGAGCTGCAGCCAGCAAACACTGAAATGCCAATTCATCACTGGCACACTCAGCCACTCTCTGTCATGTCTCAGCCAGGGTTCCTCCCCCTGATTGGGGTACAAATTTATGTTTTATGTCTCTTTTGGCCATTATTGATTCTTTCATTTTTGGTTTTGTCGATGTTTGTAAGCTGCCTTTGTTATGTTCTTTGTGTTAATGGGTGGTGCCTCAGGAGGCGGGCCCACCATGCCAATCACTGCCAGGCACTGCCGTTTCTGGTGGTTCATTTTGACTGAGCTCAGGAGACATTGAGACGTTGAATGTGCTTCTGCCATTGGTATATTTTGGAATTTTTGACCTTCACGCTCCGTGTTTGACTACATTTCCGGATCGTGTTTTGGGACTTTGCACTGGATGGACGAAGCGTTTCTGGGGCAATTTACTTCTTGTGCTCCTCAGCACAATGGTGTGCATTTTGTGAGAATAAACATTTTATTTTATAAAGATTTACTGCTTGTCCCAATTACTAGCCAGGGTTTGATGGCAACATGCAAGTTGCTTTGGACAAAAGCGTCTGCCAATGTAAATGTATCCCCCTCTAGTGGCCATTTTTTGGAAATGTTTTTGGAAACCCAGGCCCATAAGACCCTTACTAATTCCAAGTCTAAAGCTAACTTTATTACAATTTGAGGAAATAAATGAAAAACATTATAAAATAATAGGAGTGCCAGTGCACAGAAATGCCCCCCCCCCCCAAATGAAATGCCACAAGCTCTATTGGTACCTGGCAAGGTGAGGTGGTGTTCTCATGGAGAGCAGGGTAAATTCATTTAGGACTGAAGTGAGGAAGTCCGTCTTTAAGCAAAGAGTTTTGTAAATCAGGAAGAAACTACCGAAGCAACCTTTAAGAAGGATGTGGATGAGACCCTGGGCCAGTTTAGTGAATAGAAACCTAGAAGAGCCACAAATGGACTGAAAGGTCTCCTCTCATTTTGTCAAATTTCTTACGTTCTTCTGCACGCTCACTCACATGCAGGAAAGCATACAAGTAGCCGAAACACACCGCTCAGTATGGCGTCTTTCCGAGTAGGCCGTCTCAAAGCACCAAGTATGGGGAGCAACTCTACCAAATCAAACCAGCAGGACACTCACCACAAGCCAGCCAGTCCTCAAGAAGAGAACGACTCCAAAGATGTTGATCATGCAGGTGGTAAAAACGCCATCCCAGGTCCCAAAGAGCACCGGCTCCCAGACGAATAACTGGATTTTCCACCATGGCTGGGTATTGTTCTCTGAGCCCTGAGAAACAAAATGGTGGACAAAAATGAATTCAGTGCTGTGCCGAATACTACATTATTGCAGTTTATTAGTGGTGTAGGTCACGTACTGCAGGGGGCTACAGATTGGATGGCTGGAGGTTTTTGTTTCCACATAATCTTTTTTTGTTTAATCCAAAGCCAATTGTTGCTGCGTTGTACAAGTAGTTACCTTACTTGTCAAGAATAAGAGAGTTGAGTAATTGCTTAGGGTCCTAGGGTAGGGCAGAGGGAGTGCCATGGAGACAGACAGGGCCAGATTAAGATGAAATTGGGCCCCGGGGTTTCTCAGCTCTGGCTGTCGTGATGTTGAATCGGATGTTGAAAAAGCAAGCAGTGGAATCAAGCAATGATCGGCAGTGATGAGTTTGTAAATGATTAGATAAATTGTCTCCTTTCTCCTCTCGATTTGTCTCCTCTGTCTCTCTCCTCGCCTCTCCTCTTGCCTTCGCTCCTCTCTTTTAAATACAGAATGTCCCGGATGTATCTGGTGAGTTTAACAGGTGATTTCCGTCTCGGTGCTGCGGTCTCTCTCCATTATCCTTCCCTTCATCACTTACAGGGACAACATTTACTGACGCACATATAAAGGGACAGAAAATGGGAAGATGAAAAGAAACGCACTCAGCACAAACATACTATTATTACGTAGCCCTGCTGCCCACTGTTTTCCTGCACCAATTGGGCTATTTTTGATCGACATTTGTTGGGACTTTCGCCATTTGAGGTTTTGCACTCTACTAAATTTTCTAAATTCAACATGGTATCTTGGGCAGCACGGTGGCGCAGTGGGTAGCGCTGCTGCCTCACATTTAGGAGACCTTGGATCGCTTCCCAGGTCCTCCCTGCATGGAGTTTGCATGTTCTCCCAGTGTTTGTGTGGGTTTCCTCCCACCATCCAAAGACATGCAGGTTAGTTGCATTGGCGATCCTAAATTGTCCCCAGTGTGCGCTTGGTGTGTGTGTGTGCCCAGAGGTGGTTTGGTGCCCTGCCCGGGGTTTGTTTCCTGCCTTGCATCCTGTGTTGGCTGGGATTGGATCCAACATACCCTCGTGACCCTGTAGTTAAGATATAACGGGTTGGATAATAGATGGTGCAGCGCAAAAAACGCCTATTTTTCCATGTGCACTCAGACTGACCAAGGAGCCTTAATTGTTTGTGACGCAACCAGCCAGCCTTTATTGAACATGAATAATAATAACGACGTAGTATCGTAACAACTCGAGATTAACATCAAACTACGTAACATCAACATTCAAAAGAAATTGTCTGAAAAGTGCACTTAATGCAGAAAACCTAACAATGAAATGCACAAAATTTCGCAATTCTCTTACAAAACAGAGTAAGAAAAAATGAATTTGCAGAGACATTGAGTCAAAGTGACTCAGTTCAGGCTCTTGACGGTAAAAATTTGTCCACGATTTAAATTTCACAATAGACCAGAATCCTGTCGAGGATTTTAAAAATTCTAAACATCCATGCCGGGCCCGCGGGCCGGCTTTCAGTTTTACCTTTACAGATAACCATTTAAATAGCCGTCGATTTTTACTGTACAACTAACTTTCAAGGTGAAAAATTTACTACGTGGCGCTTACCGAACAATAATAAAGTAGCAAGAATCCCCAAGATATTGCAAAAAAACGCAGCTAAATTACTAAGTGAACAGTTTAACGTAAAATTGATAGCATGAACTTGAAATCTTCGGTTAACAATAAACACGACGACGTTATAATTACGTCACAGCGCAAAGAACAATAGTAAATGTATAATAAGTAACGCTGTGTCTAGGCGTCCAAAAGTCGGACTCCAAATTTCATTCTAAGAATTATTTTGAGGTAATATAGCAAAGGAAAATGGTTCAGCTTCCAGAAAATTCTTGTCTCTTTTCATCTGGGCCTATTTCAGGAATGGGCCTAATGCTGGAGCATCAATAGCACCCACCTTAATCCGGCCCTGGAGACAGAGATAAATGGCACAGAAGATTAAGACCCTGCAGCAGCTTCAGTGTTGGACCCACTAATGTGTTCACCAGGAAATAAAGGCTTAAATAACACAAACCCAGAAAAGCAAAATTAAAAAAAAAAACATAAAAATATACGAAAATCTTATGAACAAGTAAAGACCCCTTCACTTCCTGCACCCTTTGTGTTGTAGATTTACATTTTAAATAAAACACATTTGCCGCATTTGCCATTAATCTACACTCAATAACTCATCATGACAAAGTGACGACATGTTTTCAGGAAGGCCTGCAAATGTATTAAAAATCGAAACCTGAAATCGCTCGTTTCTAAAAGTATTCCGACCCTTTGTTCTGCCACACGGGTGCCTCCCGTTTGGTTTAATTCTTTTTGAGATGCGTGTAGAAGTTGACTGGAAGTCCACTTGTGACAAACTGAATTTACTGGACATCATTAAATTTGAAAGGCCTGAAGTCAGAAAAGACGTTAGGAAGGGACCAGTGTTGATCGAGGCCATGTACAGAAGCCATTTAAAACGCAAATAAAATGTTACATCATAAAAAAAGTGTTGCATTTAAACCAAAAGGACGTTATGCTGCAATTATATAATGAAGAAGTAAGACCACAACTGGAGTCCTGTAAGTTCTGGTCACCACGTTACAAGAAAGACATAGCAGCACCCGAAGCTGTGCAGAGGAGAACAAACAAGTACACCTCAGAGCTCGAGGACTCAGAGAATCAAACCTGTTTAGTCTCGAATAGAGGAGACTGCATGTGGACCTAAACCAGGTCTTTAAAATCCTCGGTGAGAAAGAAGATCCTGCCACATTCTTTCATCTTAACAGTGAATCACGTACTCGAGGACACCTAGTGGAGATTAAGAGGAAGTGCATTCAAGACTGAAGCCAGGAAGTACTTCTTTACACAAAGAGTTGTGGGACTCTGAAACAAACTACTGAGCCATGGAGTTGAAGCAGAGACCTTGACAGCCTTCAAGAAGGATCATAATCTCTGGTGGGGGAGAGCGCAAATCAAAAAAGACTAAGAGATGAACACACAAGATAAAAAAAAATAAAATCGTAGTCAAGGGCAGGCAGGGGGTCACTGCCCAAAAATGAAAGAGTCTGTGCTGTCAAAACCATCCAGCCATCCATTATCCAATCCGCTATATCCTAACTACAGGGTCACGGGGGGTCTGCTGGAGCCAATCCCAGCCAACACAGGGCGCAAGGTAGGAAACAAACCCCGGGCAGGGTGCCAGCCCACCGCAGGATGTCAAAATCAAAAAAGCTAAATCTAAATCGAAGGCTAAAATTTCTAGCGCTTGGTCCTGCCTGAACCTGAAGCGACATATCTCTAAAGCCAATGTCACATTATGCTACCTCCAGTCTTAGGATATGCCAGATTTGTCGACTGCAGATTCTGATTTCATCGCCGGACCATCTCAGTTTACACGACTGATAAAAGAAAATCTCTAGGCATGAAAAAATTTAGTGACTACGTGTGGCGTTTCCAGCCCAGTAGTGCTTGCTTCATTTTCAGAGAGCCAATAGTGTGCTGTCTGACTGAGCTGGTGCTATATAAATGGTGTGAAGGACGGTTGGCGTCATTGCCCGGCTGGGATGCCTTTAGGATGGAAGGACAGCTTACAAAGGGCTTTACCTCCTCCAGGACGCCAGATGGCAGCAAGCCCAGCCTTAGACTCCCACATGGGTGCCCGCAGGGCATGCCAGGTATTGTAGTCCTCGGGGGAAGCCCTGTTGAGTCCATTTGGAGCCGCCAGAGGGAGCTCCTACATTAAGGGGTTTCCGCTTCATCCTTAAGCACTTCTGGGGTGGTTAAAATAAAAAGGAACTGCACACCTCATATCAGGGAGCCAGAGTCGGGAGGAAGGAGGACAAAGCTTGCAAACGGAGCAGAGGAGGCAGTGAGAGACAGAGAATAAGAGAGAGAAGACAAAGCATCATGCTTAGTGTTCTTGTGGCTGTGGTGGTGGGAAATCCTTATAAAAGAAGAGTTTGCCCACAATAAAAGACTTTTTGCCTTTTAAATCGGTGTCCGTGCTGGATTGTGTTGGGCGTTTGGGGAGCTGGAATGCCCAGTACTGTCCATAATGGTTAATGGGTACACCAGGTTCAGCTGCAATTTCGGCCCTTTCTTCCATGCTGGCGCTGTACATTAAATAGAAGAGAGAAGCCCGTCTGTCTTGTATTGGTAAAGTCCAAAACATACGTGGTCCTCATTCATCTTCGCTACATTCTGCATTGTACGTCCGAATGAGCATTCGTTGGCTGTCAGCTCTCGTGCAGTACAGGACCCATCTCTACAACTAAAGAGAAGATTTTGCTGATTTTGGTGAGAGTCGCGGACTAGCTGGAATGCGTCACTGGGTGTGTCAGACTAGACAGCTGCTTCAAGAGGCGAAGATCACATAAATGAAAAGGTACTAATGTAACATGGCCTTCAGAAGATTTTCACAGAAGGGAAAGAGTCTCCACCAAGGGATAGCAATTACAGTGAATGCCAGCATATTTATAACATCACTTCCCGCGATGTGAGAAATGTAACCAAGCTTGATCACATGACACTACTTGTAAGAAAGGACAAGCAATACTACAGTAGTTAAGATTAAAAATGAACGCCAAATTAATGATCGAGAACCTACAATACCCATTACAAAATAAATCTAGTGTGTTTAAATTGTTAAAGGGTTGCGTCCATCTGTCACCGGATTACTTGTGAACTACTAGGGTTAGAAGCTTCATCTTAGTCTTAACCAAACACTTATGACATGATACACTCTGGTGAAGCAAAAAAAATGGGTCTACCGGCAAACTTCTGTGACGTTATTGGGGTTTGCGTCTTTCCTACGACAAATTATATAGGAAAACTGATTGAGAACGTAAAATAGCAGAAAGAAAAAGAAGAGCGGCGACATCTGCTGAACGTGAAGAAAATTGTAGAAGCCGATTACTTGATGGGAAGAAGGCGACGACGAATGACAGCTGCAGCATCCACTGCACATCAAGCACATGTGGTGGTGGTGACCTGCTGGTACCCGTGAACAAATGAGGCTGGACCCTTCAATTTGGGAAGGCTGTATTTCTAGCACGCATATAAAATGCACCAATTATCACCCTAATGTCTTCATTAACGTTAGGGTGTACTCACACTAGACCCATTTGTTCCGTACTGCGTCCTAGTGCAATTGTCGTCCCCCTCTCCACTCTACTTCCCTGCTTGTAGCGCTGCCACATACATATAATATGTTTTCGGCTGTCGATCGGGTGTTGTGGGGATCATTCTTACATCTGGAGATTGACAGCGGTGCCCCAGAGGTGGAACTTCCCGTTTTACTTTTTTCTTTCGGGGAGTGATTTGCATAAAGCGCACCGTTTTAAAGAGAGAAAGAAAAAGAGGAGGTGAAAAAAAAAAGAATCGGAGAATATAAAACAGATCAGAAACTGCACGGGCCATGTTAAGAAGTCCAAGAGCTCCTGTCAGAAGGTGGAAGTGATTCTTTTGATCGGGGGGATTGAACGTTCCGCTAGTTCCTACGGACTTGGGTGAGCTATATCAAACGACTTATCGTACTGTATCATGGCGCAAGACTGACTGTATGTCTTTTATGACAAAGATAGGAGTCCGCAATTGTCAGAACTCCTCATTTTGCCTGCCGGCATCAGCGGGGCAGAATTGTGGACAACTGTGGACCCATTTACCATCTCTGGAAGGGGAACTGGGGGAAGGAATATTGTTATTGTGTATATATATGTATATATTTGTGGCGCTACGATATAAGTGTTATTTAGGGTGGGGGGGTTCAAGTGTAAGGGATTGCATTCTTTTTTTATTTTATGCAATATATTCATTATGGGGCAGCATGGTGGCGCAGTGGGTAGCGCTGCTGCCTCGCAGTTAGGAGATCTGGGTTCGCTTCCCGGGTCCTCCCTGCGTGGAGTTTGCATGTTCTCCCCGTGTCTGCGTGGGTTTCCTCCCACAGTCCGAAGACATGCAGGTTAGGTGCATTGGTGGTCCTAAATTGTCCCTAGTGTGCGCTTGGTGTGTGTGTGTGTGCCCTGTGGTGGGCTGGCGCCCTGCCCAGGGTTTGTTTCCTGCCTTGCGCTGTGTGTTGGCTGGGATTGGCTCCAGCAGACCCCCCGTGACCCTGTAGTTTGGATATAGCGGGTTGAATAATGGGTGGATATTCATTATGTGATGATAGATATTGACTATTAGTTCTTTTGTGGGCTATAAATGCATCGGCATTAAGGGACTGAACCGTGTAGAATAAAGGGTATACAGGAAATTTATTGGGGTGTGATATTGGCCAATCCTTTTATCATCTGCCGTCACCTAGGACAAATTAGCGGTACAGGGACGAATTGTTAAACGCTGGCCCGTACTCTTCACTGCGCTTCACAATCTGTGCACTGGGATTGCTTTCGTCATCACCATGCGACTTCATGTAAAGCCAAAACAAGATCCAAAAACGGAGTGACAGCATGCAACTCAAAGTGATTTTACTTATTTTGTGTGGTTTTTTTTGGAGTCGTGTTGGGCAGGACAACACTCTCACCCTCTTACAGATTGATTGAGGGTGCAGTGCAGCGTTTTGCTCTTAATAGTGCTGCACATAAGAGAAGATTATTATGGAGACAAATCATGTTAAGGGAGGAATTTGCAGCTTTTCTTGCCAACTGCAATTCACGTCCACCTGTAAGGTGAGAATGACAGTCTGTTTTTTTTTTTTTTTTTTAAACTCAAATGGTATCAAATGTGACATGTCACATCATTGATGTCATTTCTGTTTTCCATACTCAGGCACGTCTAGCGACCACACAGATCCTGGATGCTACTCTTCCAAGCAGGCCACGGCACGGTATGGTTGGCCTGGCATGGAGTGATCACACTAGTCAAACAAAATAGACATTGTGGGGTCAGATGCAGACAAATGTGCTCGAGCACAGAACAAATTGCCAGTGTGAGTACACCCGAATTCTTGACCTGCCATGTACTCTGTGATCTTCCCAGTGATCCCTGAAGATTTAATCTGCTTGAATGCGGAGCCACACAGTACCTGCACATCCTCAAGGAAAAGCTCCTGCACAAGGCCAGCCGGTTGTCTTCTTGTATTCAGCTCCAATAATGTCACATTGTCATCAGCTGACTTCCTGGGCTTGGTGGGACGTTGGTCAGAGTGCCCCTCCATGGTTAAATTCAAAAAGAGGCAAAACCTCCGCTGTCAACTGGTGGAATTTGTAGAAAGAATCCAAACCAGATGATGTTCAAGGAGCATGGTCCATATGATGGGTAATGCCTAGAGAAGAACAACAGCATAGATACATCAATCAATAGATTAAAAATATTAACTGAGACGGAAAAAGTGCATACGAGATGTATGAATTTAACATCTTTACTTTAAGAGTGTTTTACACTAATACAAGAAATGTCTAAAGGCCTTGACACATTACATGACCTTTTCAACGATTTTCAGTTGCAGAGTCAATGGCGGCCACAGTTCACAAGCATTACAAGTCACATCTCCTGACATACCCCAGCGACTCAGTCCAACCATTCCATGACTTACCCTAACAAAACCTAATCGTTTGATTTTGTCTTAAGACTTGAGGTGGTGGGCGGCACAGTGGCGCAGTGGGTAGCGCTGCTGCCTCGCAGTTAAGGAGACCCGGGTTCGCTTCCCAGGTCTTCCCTGCGTGGAGTTTGCATGTTCTCCCCGTGTCTGCGTGGGTTTCCTCCCACAGTCCAAAGGCATGCAGGTTAGGTGCATTGGCGGTCCTAAATTGTCCCTGGTGTGTGCTTAGTGTGTGTGCGCACCCTGTGGTGGGCTGGCACCCTGCCCGGGGTTTGTTTCCTGCCTTGTGCCCTGTGTTGGCTGGGATTGGCTCCAGCAGACCCTCGTGACCCTGTAGTTAGGATATAGCAGGTTGGATGATGGATGGATGGACTTGAGGTGGTCTCTATTTATGCTAGGGCTGAGTACAGTACAAAGTGCAGAGACATTCGTAATGAAAACCTTCTCAGCTGGGCTGAAGGTTCGCCCTCCAAAAGGACAAAGCAAAGACAACAAAGTAGTGGCATATTGACAACACTGGGGACAACAACAACGTTTATTTCTATAGCACTATTTCATACAAATAATGTAGCTCAAAGTGTTTTACATGATGAAGAAAGAGAAAGACGACAAAATAAATAAGAATTAAAATTAGGGAACACTAATTAACAGAATAAAAGTAAGGTCTGGTGGCCAGGGAGGGCAGAAAAAAGAAAACTCCAGACAGCTGGAGAAAAAAAAATCTGCAGGGGTTCCAAGGCCAGGAGACCACCCAGCCCCCTCATTCTACCTAACATAAATGACCTCAATCATTCCTCACGGTATTCAGGGTTCTAATGGAAGAATTTGATGATGACGTCCTTGAGTGGCCCGGCCAGAGCCCAGACTTGACTATAATCAAATGTCTCTGGAAATACCTGAAAGTAGCTGTTCACCGATGGTCTCCAATCCAACGTGACAGAATCTGTTGGATCTTGTTTGCTTAAATTTTGGGTAAATTAATTATAAATACCCAAATAAATGTGTAACTTTCTCTCCTGCCTATTCTGGCATTCTGCCTAATTGCCTGGGGTTGCAGATGTTAAAGAAAGGGACAATCACTGAACCGCATTACTGGAGAATGGAATTTGAGGAACTCTCTTACATAATAAAGAGTACAAAAGGGGAGAAGAGGTTTGCCTTCGGACCCTACCACAACAGAATACGAGGCCACAACGACTACCGAGACCTCCTCATTAGGGGTACTTGTATATACACACACATACACACACATTATAGTGATAACTAGCAAAATACCCGCGCTTCGCAACGGAGAAATACTGTGTTAAAGAAGTGATGAAAAAGAAAAGGAAACATTTTAATAATACCGTAACATGATTGACAATGTAATTGTTTTGTCACTGTTATGAGTGTTGCTATCATATATATATATATATATATATATATATATATATATATATATATATACATACATATTATATATGTGTGTGATGTATGTGTGTGTGTGTGTGTGTGTATCTATATATATATATATATATATATATATAAATATAATAATAAAATATATATATATATAATAATATATTTTATATATAGATAGATAGATATATAGAGATATAGATATAGATATATAGATATAGATAGATATATATATATATAGATGTGTATATATATATATGTCTATAGATATATATACACGAGCAGCTGTTGCTGGGGGTGCCAGAATCCATGGAGGAAGAAAAATGAAAAACGTTATTTGTACAAAATCTTAATTTACTGTATCTCTCCATTCCTAAATAATTAAATGGGCAGGCTATGTCGTATCAGTGCAATACACTGCTTGTTAAAACGGATGACTCCCGCTCTTACGTGCAGTTAGTGCTGCGTGGGTATTATGAGCTATCGAATCTGTTCAAGTTCTATTTAAATTTTAAATATAAGTAATTTTTATTTAGTCAACAGAAATATGTTTGGTAGGAATGCAAGTTAAATGTAGTCATCATTGCATACATTTTTCTTCACCATATTTCTTCACCATAGAAATTTAAAGACCAAATTCAACTTACATTCCTACCAAAGATATTTCTGTCGACTAAATAGAACCTACTTATATCCAAATAGAACTTGAAAAGATATATTTTTTCGAATCTGATTGCGCATTTCAGATTGACTTGACGCGCATTGCATCGAGCCTGCGAGCTAGTGAGCTCTCGCCTGCCTGCTTCAATAAATCACCCTCGCTTCGCTCTTACTTTTTTACCGTTCATATAATCATGGCTAGTCGCGAAAAAAATTAGAAAATGGAAGGAGGATTACACTGAGTATGGCTTTACCAAAACAATTATTGATGGCGAATGAAGTATCCATTATTCATAAAGCTTCAATTGGTGATCTGTTTTTCTGCGTTAACCTCATATTTTTTCATACTTCTTCTCAAATCAAGGGGGTGCGAGGGTAAAATGAATCGGGAAGCGCTGATTTATATACACTATATCGAATATATTGAAATAGTTTTACTGTCAAATAATGCAAACAATACGCGTCACGTGTTTCGCCCTAATTCTGGGCTCATCAGGCGTACACACTCACCCCTGTCGGGAATCGAACCTCGGACGTCAGCGCTAGAGGCGAAGCCTCTCGTGTTGCGCCACGGCGTGTGGTTTGTTTATTTGACAGTATGTAGATCGGGAGATATATATATATATATATATACACTCAGTAAAAAAAGAAACATCCCTTTTTCAGGACTGTGTATTTCAACAATAATGTTTTAAAAATCCAAATAACTTTACAGATCTTCATTGTAAATTGTTTAAAC